>JAQFZH010003247.1:0-14254 GCA_034695485.1 Entomobrya nivalis | reverse complement strand
AATTTTTTACTTTTTACACCAGAAAATTCAGCTAATTTTTCTTATCATTGCTGATATTTCATATGTTTTTTCACTTTTACAGTTCCACTTTCGTAAATTAAATAATTAATTATTTTTCCAAAAGTGTCTATATAGACACTTGGGCTTAGACTGATTATGCAAAAACAAGGGTTCCCGCCGAATTCGTCATGCGCTGTGTACTTTTGCGACTTCACTCTTCAGAACCGTGAAAGCCAACTTTTCATTAGATAGAAACTCTGCCAACTCTCCACTTCCTGGAAAACGGCCGTATTGTGACAGGAAAGGATTCTATGAGTTTTTAGTGGCAGGCGTTAGGTAGTTCACCGTCATCCAAATACATGCATTTTTTTGGGAAAATGCATTTGTACATTTATACCTTCATATGTATGTATGTATGGGTTGTCCATGCATTTCTTAATGATGAAGAACTACCTAACGCCTGCCACTAAAAACTCATAGAATACTTTCCTGTCACAATAAGTTAAGTATTTTAACGTAATACTTAATGTCTTCTAAGATGTGCATATGTTTGACTGTGAGTGTGTCATTTCTTGTTATCGTAGCTTTCTTTCTGAATCGTTTCAGTCCATGTTCATTTATGCATAAATTACTACTTATATATTACCATAATATCTTACAATGAAAACTTTTTAAAAGAGAAACGATTTTTATTTTATAGAATTAGTGTAAGCGTCAAATAAAATAAGGTTATATAACGAAAGAGCTTTGGTTTATAATAAAAGTGGATGTTCTTACATAAGCAGAAAAGCTACTTACAACGAAAAGTTGATTGGTACAGCTTGAAGATAAGAATACAACAAAATTACGTGATGAGCTCATTTAACCATCTTTTTGATGAAAAGAATGTATTTTACTTTTCTTGTGACCTCCCTTTTTGTTACGGAAGTTGTTAACTGATAATGATAGATGTAACATTTGAAAAGCGTATTTCGAATACGATGTATGGTATAATCAATGCAAATCAGTGTATTTTTCATTAAGACGTTACCACACAGTAATACGTTGAAATGGCAGTGAAAGCTGTGGAATTATATGGTCCGTCAGGTATTATGGGCGGTTTCATCCGGCCTCGAAGATATTTGCAGGTAATTAGTAATACGGTTGACTTTGGGATGAACCCACAAGAAGGTCATTTGCTAGCACGCGTTTCCCTTTTTTCAAAAAAAAATATTTTGTTACACACATTATTTGCTCATCATAATGATTAGACCTTGTATACTATTATTATATAATATCGGTGTCTCGTAACTTGTTGATATCCATCGAGACTGTCTGATTAGCAATATGGAAATTATTTTGATTATACAGTTTGATATGATCGTAGTACTTCCGTTGACAAATGATTGACTGTTTGTAATGATAATTTTATCGTCAAAGCCTACACATAATTCAATCAACGAATATGTAAACATAAGTTGTTAACAGCTTTGGATTCGTCCCGTGCTCAAATAGACGATGGTACAAGTGACGGTTGGAATCCCCTGGGACCTGACGCCCGAGAGAGACTTGTTGAAATGGACCACAACGATCCTCATTTTTTATCCGGTTGTCTGCAAATAAACTTTGGCATGGAGCAAATCATTCGCACCGTGATCTTCAAAATGGTATTTTATTTGCTGACAGTGACCCAAGATATGATGGATAGGCGGTTCCTCTGGTAAGAAAAATTGATGTATTATTAATCATCTAGCGCAACTTGATTTCAATTTCGCCCGATTCAATACTCAAGCCTAGAATCAGCACGGTGCAAACTTGCTCATCTCACCCATTTTTCTACCTTAAATGTTTGAGCTTTTATACTGATATAAAAAAAGTACAGATTTGGGGGGGGGTATTTTTTATTATGAAATTTGTATCAATTCAAATTATTGTATATACAGATATAACTATAACAACTAACAACAGAACGGAGGTATCGAATAGGTAACATTGCTTCCATACGTCTAGAAAATTTCCATGGATTGCAAAATCAAATGATTAATTTCTGGATCTCTAGTAACTAATGATTAGTTTTAGATAAATAATTTTTTCTCACAATTATCTTTTAATGCAGTGCTTTGTCCTATATTATTAATTCTTGCCCTGATGATGGTCTGCAGATGAGACCGAAACGTTGACAGAAAAAAAGTTGTATTCCTCCAATATCGTTAATTCTTTACAAAACATTTTCACATTTTTAACTTTATACAAACATAGTTATAGTATAACGTGCCCTTGAAAATAGTACAAGTAAACTATCTTATTTTGTCGATGGATCATTAACCAAATATACATATAATCTAAGATATATTTATTTTACGGTCAACTATAGAATCTTAACCAATAATAATATGCAAGCATACCACACAAAAACGTTTTTTTAACATGCATTGATTTTTTGATAAAATTATTTCATTTGTAATACATATTTGTTGTGCTCCAAATTCTCATACAAACAAACTCACACTAGAGTATTAGCATGAATTTTCTCTTATCTATTTTCGTTCATACTGACTATATAGTAAATAACAGTTTATAAGTAACATAATAAGATCAGTTAAAAATTGTATGTGACATTTATACAATTCGTATGATACAAATTACAGTTGTAATTTGCATGATATTTGTTTTAAAGTTTATAAACTTTTCGTGAAGTATCCAGATCCATTTATTACTACTGACATTAGTGCAAAAGCCAGAAGAAATACATCATGATTCCTGAAATGAGCCACTCCATTTTCCTCGATAGGAATACAATGTTTTGGGGTTACATGAATGCATCCAGAAAAAGGTCCTGTGGTCCGGGTTCGAATTAAAGTTTCCGCCATTATCATTGAAAATTTGGTCGCATCTTTGGTACAAATAAGGGACGAGTACTTGGACACACAAGAAATGAAATCCAGTCGGACGCTACAAAATAGGAAAAAGTAAAAGAAAACAGTTTAGCTATATATCCCAAAGCGAAGTAATGAGTAACGTCTAAATATTCGTATAATATTTTATGGGAAAAACAACACATTTATACTTTAAATACCACATGAGACGTTTTATTTGGTCATATACAAAGTGTGTAATTATTTTCATAGAAATACTTTCAAATTATGACAAACACATGCACACATCCAGGAAACAAATATTTTTTTGACTTGGTTAAATTATCAGACTAAATTTCAATACGAAAAGTTACCCTTCTTCAATTTCAGTTTAGAGTTTGGTTCATGGAAAAAATCGACAAACCTTTAAAACCCTTGAAACGTTCAAAACTCCTTGAAACATTTCCAAGTTCCGAAGAAAAATTTCCACATCCATTCCTACTAACAAAGGACAAACGTATGCTGCACACATATCACATTATTTTCATTGATTTAGAAAAATTACACGTTAACCAGTTCGACTGTGGGAGTTTACAATAAAATACGATTTTCATTGATGGGATACTTTTTCAGGTAATGCGGATTCTGGCTTCGTGAAAGTATTGAGAAACTTTAAAGACGGTCTAATAAATGGTAAATGTTTTATATACCAGAGAAATTGCTGAAGCGGCTAGCTCATCAAAAAAAATCCACTGAAACTAAAAGAAGCAAAAAAGTATAAAAAACATATTTTTTCCACACAGGTAATTAGGGAGCGTCTTCCAGACATATATATTGCACAGGTGTAAATGTTCACAAAACAGTACGTCAATATCGATAATATTCCATTTCGTTGCCTCGCTGTGTGCTCACAGTCTACAAAGCTTCTAATAATGACAAATACAGCAAACACATTATACATTTTATTAGTATGCTTGATGGGAAAACCACACACATACACCCACTTGATGTAGTCAAGCGAAACACGAGTAACATCAAATCTCATTTTCATCCCTTGTTGGAACTATGTACCAACCCAAACTTTAATTATCCTTCCGTTGTGTATAGAACCACGGAATATCCGTCAAAAAACTTGTATAATATATGACTATGCCATTGCAGTATAAGATGTACACATATGGGATTCGATTCGGATTTCTAAATCTCCATGAGAAAATGTCATTTTTTTGAAGGAATGGAGTCTGATTTTAAACGAATCGTGTTTTCTGGTTGATCAGTTGCATTCTCAGACCGCAGACTTGTTGTTGTCGTACAAATGGATAATCATAGGGTATATAGTATGGAGGTTTTTCTAAGCTGCTTATGTATTTTTTTTTCTACTTTTTTGAACTGCTCTCAGAATTGAATAATCGTTTGAAGATATTGAGAACTTCCATATGCGTACTTCATGATTACAATAATAATGTATCCAAAATCCTCAGTTTCAGTTTAGTTGTCATGTTTATGAACAGCTTACGGATGAGCGTCTATGTCATTTCAGTAATTCTCAAAATAACTGATTTCACGAAACCTTTGATCGTCAGAACCTACCATTTGTTTTCATTTTTCCATGTTGCTCATTGAACTTGAAACTGATTTATTGTGAACGTTGAAAAATGAATGATGAGTATACATTGTTCTGAACTAGAATTTTTACTCACAAACTATAAATATACGTACTCAAACGAGCTATATGCTGTATTAATCTGCAATATACGTACTCAAAATTTTAGTAGTGATAGATTTGTAATACAACATACGTAGACTATCCCATTATACCCAGTCTATGCCTGAAGACTATTGTGGATTTTCTTTACTAGATGAACAAACCCACTATCACAGCGATCATAAAGACTAAACTAAAACAAAGCAGCGTATATAATGAAACAATGATTGTTTATTGTTGTTGACAATGAAAATTGCTTACGAATCATATGCGTGATGACTAATGTATATGAAATTTTACGCTCACCGTGACCTTTGGGTTCGAGTTAAGGTACAGAAAATGGGTACATATGGGATTCTTGTTCATGAGAAACCTTTCTGCCAAATTTGAGCTAAATCAAATTATGCATAACGTTATTATTAAATACTTAATATTGGGACCTCCGACCTCAAGATTGGACCTAAAATGATGCGATTCGTAATATTCTTGACGAGAGCTTTCTATTGCTCGAATGTAAACTATGAACTAGTTAAAAACTGTCGACTTTGACCTTGGAGTTTGAGCAATGGGTTTGGAGTTTGTTTTTGCCCTTGACCATAGTGATCTACGTTTCAAACTTGGGCGAAATTGATCGAGGGATGTTTGAGTTATAGTGCTCACAGACAGACAGACAGATAAACATAACAATTTCAGTACTCGCTGACGCTTCACTTTCAGCTCCGTAATAATTAAATTGAATTCATGGGTCTAATGTGATACCATTTTGATCGTATGCATGCTATAGTATGTGTATATATTCGGAATAAAGTGATTCCAAGCGGTCAGTTTTTCAATAATATTTGTACAAACAAAATATTTTATTTATGTAGCATAGCTGCTAAAATAATTTTCGCTTGCATGTATTCATATGTGTATGTTTATGTATCTCGTTGTGGAACATGCAGGCTGTATCCGGATGGTTATTTAACCCGCCTTTCATGAAAAGGCTCTTTATTTAAACCGCCTCCAAAGCGGCTTAAATGAGCAGCCTTACTTGCTAAATTACACGCCAGGTGTGTACATTAAGTCGCATTTTCAGTATATTTGGTAAAATAAGCAAAAAATGTCGAAAACTCATCAGTAACAAAATCTGTTGATGATCAACAATAATGTTATGCATACTAATAAAGTAATTCAAATTTAGACTTTTTTGTCGTGTTATATTTAAATTTTATAGTGACGTTTTTTAATGTATTACAAAAGAGGTTAACAATGTAGCTAATTTACTTAAAAGGTGACTTAATTAAGCTGCCTTTTAATGAAATGCGATTTAATTTTCATTACTTGCGTGTAATTTAACAAGACAGGCGGCTTAAATAAACAGCCTTTTCATGAAAAGTGGATTAAATATCTTGCGGATACAGACTGACAAGTCGTTTTCCTCAATTAGGCTGTCACCTGCTTCCTGTCTTTTATCAGTTGTTGCATACTCTTTTATGTGTGTGAATTGATTTTTTAAAGAAGATTTGATTGATTATCTAATTGACTTTTAAGAAACTCATGCTGAGGAAACTGTATAGTGGAGTAAATTAGCTTTCTCACAAGTTGCAAACATATCAAGCAATTTTACAGCACAGAAGAGGTACCGGGCTTGAAATTGGCATTATTAAAAAAACCTGACAAGTTGCTTGAATGTTGACATAATTGAAAAAATGGACAAACAATACAAATCACGGACTGGCCAACCGAAACGATGATGCTTCTTTTAAATTGTAGTCTTTGACACTTACCAGCACAAAGCAGTGAAGTTAAATCCTCTATTTCTCCAAAGACCATCCATGAATTGATGCGAACAGTGATCCCAATACGGTGACAGTTTTTTGTAGCATTTTGCATGCTTTAGGAAGTCCTTACGAAACTTGTAATCCTTGCACAAAAAACTGTACATTTCGTGTGCTCCCATTATGGATCCTTTTGCCTTCTCTCGCTGGTCGTTTGTCAAACAGTTTTTAGCCCAACTGTCAAAACAGGTTATTCCAGAGTTATAGACTCTGGGAAATCAAAAATCTTGTAAAAATCAACTCATCCCCTTGTAGCAATTTATTAAAGTGTTTTAGTTCAGTGAACTTAAAAGTTCTTTATGAAAACAAGATGATATAGAATGGGCAGCGGTGTACCACCTTACCATACCACTTAGGTTTAGAAAATATTTAAATTAATTACAAAATATGGAATGAATCAAACAACCCATTTATACCGGCATGCTCTATTCACTTCTTCAATGGATGTAGGTAATCCGGTATCGTTATTTCGGGGTAGTCCGTCTATGCATCTTTTTAAAGTGCTCCGTTGACACTTGCCAGGTTCTTTCTTTGGACTGGGCTCGTCTTCGAAAGTTGTCGTTTGGCTATCAGTATATCGAAACAACGACACAATATGAGGCGCAGTATGCCCTTTCACAACAGCATTCTCATTATTTATGGAATGGAACATGAAATTTTGGACAAGTTGCGTATTATACAGTGCGGTACGCTGAATTGCCAATTCCACATCCTCCTCATCTTCCTCCCAACTTTCTTCCTTCTGATCATCGGTCTCTTTTATAACTGGTTTTCCGTGCAGGAGAACTGTAACAATTGAGGGTAATGATGATTGTGATGATAAAGCTTCGAGTTCGGAGCTACTGCTTGCATTGCCATACATCATTTGTGGTTCCCCAACTGTCAGTTTGAAACTTACTGAAAACAGGTAGATTATTTTGAGTAAGAGGGAGCAGTAACTAGTATGCAGTTTACTTCTAGCTGTATATTTCTCCGATGCCTTTGGCATTGCCTTAATTGACCGAGTCGATTGTTTCGAGATATTCATAATGACATTTTTTGAAACTTTGACTGCATCTATTACTAGCTGTTTTAGATGTTTAAAATGGCACAATTTTATTCCGGTTGTAAAAGTGGCCACTGTGACGACGGTCAGCATATTTTATTTTACCTTTGTTTACCAAAGTATCTGTTTTAACACGCTTTGTGAGGATGCTGTTTATTGTACTTTTTCCACCAATGATTACGTTATAATCTCGCATGAACAACTAATCAGGAAGAATTTGCCAGTAAAATGTTTCGAGTAATTTATTATTATGAGAGCAGCACAAAAGGGGCAATTCGAGATTAAAGGAGTTGCTCTTACGATTGCATGAACTACATGAACTCGTTCGAAATCGCAATAGCTACGATCTCTATTAAACTTCATGAACTGTTTTATCTGATATTTAAGAAACTGTTTATACTCAGATTATTCAGAAGAAGACACTTTATGCATAATTATTTAGTAAACAAGTGCATGTTAATGACACGGGGTTTTTCTTGCTGAGATGTTAACAAACTAAAAAGATCCGATTCTAATATTTTTACCAAAAATGTTATCATATTAGCATGATTTTTTTTAAAGAACATGAGACATGAGAAACATGAAACTTAGAACTTTTGATATAAAGCTCTGTTACTGTTTTCTCCACGAACACCAGGAGGAAAGGAAAGAAAGTATGTTTTAGTACGCTACTGTTTGATGAGTCTCCAAGTACACGACAGAAGCGTGTACCCGACTGCTTACAGCAGAATGAGAAAAATTAGAATCAAGCGCGAGTACTATATGCTGCTGGACTCATACTCATATACAGAATCAAAAAAATTATCCGTTTGCGGAGAACCAGTGGATAAACAATTTTAAAGTTGCAAGTAAGGAGAGCTGCCAAGCAAGCAATGAAAAAATAGATCTAACATTAATAAATTGTAACACAGGTAATTTTGGTATAAATATTATGCAAACTTCTCCTGTATTTTTACAAATGTGAATTTTTGACTTGTTTGACACTTGTTTAACTATATTCACAAATATTGAGTTCTGTTCACATGAAATGTGACTGTAGGAGTCATTAGCTTCCCTAAAGTAAATAATATTCCAAATCTGAGCTGATTTAAGCTGCACGAGTTGAAGTGGATGACAGAGCTAAAGAAATTTTATAAGTAATACAACTCAGCAGCGGTCCGTAATGTGAAGAGAAGACATCATTATGATTCCCTGTTCGTAGTTATGATTCATTACATTTTTTTAATTCAGAAAATAATTTTCAGATGACGTTGAATGGGGTAACAAATCTCAATACTCATTTAAAGAACTAATTTCAATGTTCGAACAACGAAAATCAATCGTGATAATATCTTATCATTGTTCATATTTTAAATTCAGAATATATGTTCCCTTATCTTTCGCACTACAAGTAAACAGTTAGAAGCCAAGACAATGTGTACGTACGGTTTTCAATGAAATATTTAGAACTTTTAGCGCCATTTGTTAATGAAGGCCAAGGACCCGTAAATGTTTTTAAATACTATTAAGCTAACAATTATTGTTAGTATTCTAATTTTTTAAATAAGTTTAAAATCGTTACGTTAAGTAATACTATATTTTATAACTTCTGAATTCACGTAGTGTGTTTATAGTATACATATACAACGCAAATTTACGAATAGGGGTAAAAATTACGAAAAAACACATCCTGCCCCATGATATGTGCGATTGAGGCATTTTCTCATGCAAAAATCAGTTGAAGGACACAACCATGAAAGGGTTCGGCTTTTTTACATTTGAGGGTTGTCTTTTGTCTTTCTCTCTTTGTCCCAATGCACTCAAAAGATCACTTTGGTTCATTGTTTGTTGTTTCCTTACCAGTATAATTGACGCAGTAAAAATTCAAACTGACAATGAGAATAGTTGGAAATATTTTTCTGCCTTCATTTTGTGTTTAACATATATTTTGATAACAATGTACATAGTACACCATCATAGTACATTGAGTTGGCAGGTATCCGGTATTGCATAATCGTATAAATGAGTACATCATGATATCCCATATCCGTTATTAGATCAAAAGAACATTCTAGAACAGACAAAAGGATGTCTGTGTAACATCACGGTTACAACTACCAATTACCTAAGCTTGGACCAAGAAAGCACAAACGATGCAGATCTTTTTATATAACATTACATTATTCCAAACAATGTGCTCTAATGACACTTATATTTTAAATGTAGTTAGGTGCATTTCTGCAGTAGGAGGACAAGGACGTAAACATTATTGAATCAAGATTACAATTATGTGAAATAGGTATTTTGCTTCCTCCTTGGTTGTAGTGTATTGTCAAATATATCATCGGATTTGGAGCGAATCCATCATTGCATCATATCGAGGAACAGCAACCCCCACAAACTATGTGTGGCACGTGGCTATTGTTATCCAATCAAAAAATATTTGCTGACGCAATGAAGTTTTGTTGTGAAAAAATAATTCTAAAGAAATAAAACAGAGTGCAGGAGGTAGTATATTCAATGTACATAATGAGATAATGCATAATAGGAACTGTATCGTAGGACATTGAGTGTATAATAGTAACGGTTTATTGAGTACGAATACATAGAAAGAAGTAATGTCATTTTGACAAGGCTGCATGAGAAAGCAAGTAATGGGCTGTTTAATCTAGTAGACTTGTAAATAATACAAAGACAGAGAGTGGGCAAAACATTCATCATCGGAAAAGTCGGACACCACAGAAAAATGAATGAGCTTTCTTATTCCACCTTTTGTAATGAACTGTTATGACAGTTGGTGATCAAAACCAAGAAGATTAGAATAGGTAAGTACAAACTTGCTCCTTATAAAAAGGGATGAAACAATGAGCTGAAAGGTTGAAGGTTATCAGATACAAAGTGGCAAATAGGTTCTTCGCATTTTTACTAAGTTAAATAGTGTAAAAATAACTGGATTGTTTTCTATAGATTTACTTTTGTCATTAACCTGTCAGGGTAAAGTTTGTAGTTTAAAAGGGAGAGTGAGGGTACTATGGATGTTAACTCTTTTCTCCACCTAAAAATATGATACCGAATTGCTAACATTATACACATACATATATGAATGTATACAAACGTTATTTATTAGTTTTTGACAAATCATATCATAAAAAATGTATTGTGTTTTGTAATGACTTTCGAAATGAAACAAGTTTTAAATTTCAATTCTTCTCGTACTGCCTGTCAGTGAATACATACGTATTTTGTAAGCTGCACTTTCACAAGAAACGTTTCGTATTCCCTAACACTTGTTTTGCTGCCCAAGTTCTAATATATTACTAGCAGTGTTAGGCAACATATCAGTTAACAACGAGTCGGCAAAATCTGAATTTATTTGATGCTGGTTTATAGTACAAAAATAGGATTTGTAGTTTTTCACAACTACAAAAAAGTGTAAGTAGTGTAAATCCAATCCTTTTTTTAAACGTAAACATGAACAATAAAAATACACCATTTTCAACGCCCCAGCGGGATCATTATCTATTTCATAAAAATCAGTACGAAAATAAATTCAATATTTACCACTAGATTACACTACGTATGCCAAATTCATTTAATTACCCTAGCCTTACCGAATTTATGTCAACATGTGAAATAAAAAGGGCAAATAATTTCATAACCAAAATATTTTGTTCAGTATTTGACTGATTGGTCAAAGACCCCATGGGTGTTGCTCTGTATCTTTAAAAAATTCTTGTAATTCATGAATTTAATGGTAAATTAGAAAACTGAACGTTAAATGTACATTTGGTTAGGTGTTGTCTAAAATTGTCTCGGTAAAAAGACGAGTGCGTAATGATGTAGGTTTTAAGTATTTGAATCACTGACTCCGAATGCTCATGTATGTATGCTGGGGTCCCATTTACCATAATTCTTAGGAACATTGCCCATCCTCAAGCATTAAGCTTGCGTTCTTAAGCATAATCGTAAATGGGATACATGCCCATTTGATTCTTATGAATTCCTTGATCAGTGGGAAATACTGTCCCAGAAAATTTACTTGTCATTTGGATTCCAGAAATATTGTTGGTGTGCCTGCATTGTTAGTATAAAGCCCATTGTGTGGTCCATTTTTACAATTTGTATGAGCTAGAACGTATCTTATTGAGCTTTTAAGATAAATAACTTTTTTACCCACACCAATGAAATTAGTGTAGATTTCACTAAAGTTCAACAATCATATGTGAAATGTAACGTAAGCAACGCACGTTTAGTAAAACCTAGGATTATTCTAGCAGTAAAAATGTTTAGGTTATGTTGAGGTAATACTAGGAGGATATCACGTACTTGTAAACTAAAACGTTACGATTTCCTTTTCCCCAATACTTTTAAAAGTTTTTTAGGAATTGTAACGGTACTTTACCCTGTAATTGGATTTTTTAGTAAGTTTTGTAACAAAAATATGATGAGGCTTATATATTGGCTTGGATATATCACAAAGTAGGTCACGTTTTCCACGACATTTTACCACACGTTTGATGTTTATTAACAAAGTAAAAATTGAGCTAGAAATTACTTAAGCGTTTGCAGGGTAAATAAACAAGATAAGTAATAAACACATAATAAGCACAAAGTACTCCCAAGAAAAACTTTTTCCGCCAAAATACCTTTGAAGATCTCAATGAATATACTTTGAATATGAACGAAAATAGTTCCATAAATGTACGTGGTCGTGGTACATGATGTACTTATAATGTTTGGAATCGTCTGACGTTTTCAGCGAATTGATTGCTTTAATGACATCGATTTCAATACGAACATTTTTGTAACATGATAAGCATTCATGGATGTATTACTCAGTTTCAAAATAATATTTTCATCAACAACAACTTTGAGCTATGAGAAACAAACGGGTGCATTAAAGCATGATGACTTTTGGCTCCAAACTTTGGTAAATATCAAGTTTGATGTGTTATCGTTCCAGTTTATCTTTACAGTGGTTCTAGTATCCACAGAGAAATACAAAACAGGTCAACTATATAGATGCAATTTCTCTATTCTTGTAATAGGAAAATTGAAAGAAATATTTGAATGATTCATTTTAGAGTTATTACATAAAAAGTATAGTTTTTATAGCAAAATAAACCACATCAATTACACAAAAAGCCGAAAGCCGAAAACATCTAGTACCGAATTATCAGTGTACTTTTCGAAGAAAAGTTGGTTATTTGTACCTAGCGTAAGTTCTGTATGCCTCCCATATCAAACATTTCCTATTTATTAAGTAGCGCTTTAGTTATATTAATTGCGTTTGCATTTCATGTCCGTCTATATGATTGTCTGTCGTTGAGTGCTCTAACTTTACGCTTTAACCTACTGACCTGAAATTTTGTGTACAGGTACGTTGGGGAACTTGTAAGAAGCCAATTGATTTTCAGCCAAATCGGTTTCATGGTACAAGAGTAATGCTCAATTAATGGTTACATGCTTTTTAAATGGACAAAATAATTATTGCATCAATCAATAGATTATAGCAATGGCGGCAAACCTTGTCAAAAAACCATAATCCAAAGCCCAATAGTTTTGTAAAAAGAGGTAAAAAAGGGGTCAAGCTAGAATATGTCAGAAAATGACGGGAAAAAATTGACAAAATATCAGAATACGATGGTCTACTTGAAAAATTGACAGAATGACTTTTAAATCCGTACAAAATTATCTTAATGCATTACTGATTATAATGCTTACAGCGCTTGTTTGTATTCCCACCAAATCTACGGTTAATACGCAAAATCCATTTTGGTTAATGTCTCACCTCATTATTCGTTTTCTTATTTAGATGTGATATATGACCAAAAAGGCCTATTAGTTGAGATACGTATTGTTTTTATGTCAAAATGTCGATTTGATTCATATTTGGTAATAAATCCATGAATTACTGAAAATATCAGAAACTGACTTCCTCGTCGATTTCAACAAACTGTTCGAAATTTGCAGACAATAATGGAAATTGTCCTAGAAGCGCCCCGAGTTTTTAAAAATCGATTCTGTTTTATTTTTCTTAAAAGTAACAATCGCATATGGCAAAACCATTTGTAACCCTTTACTCCGTTATTGCCAGTAATAGAAAAATCTTTTGCGTCTTTAGTAATATAACGTGTGAAAACGTCTAGAACATTACCAGCTGATACATCAGAATACAACTTTCGAATGAACATTAAGGACAATTTCCAAAACCAATGTATATGTAAACATTTTTTTTAATTACAAATATATTACAAGATTGCAAACAAATTCCCAATATAAATACAATCAAAAAAGATTTGACAGAAGAAAATGGACTCAAATTAACGTATAGTTTGACATGAGGTAAGAAATGAAAATAATTACATTGTGTTGTACACGAATCATCTTGAATTAAAATTAATTAAATTAAAAGCAATTCTCAAATTACCCTGTGGTGACCCAGATAGTTTACCAAAGAGCAATATTAGCACTACAGAGAAAGTTAGTCGGGCAGAACAGCGGTTTTAACACTTCCGATTCCTCTTCATACGTATCCTGAATTCCAAACAGACAGCAAATTGTATCAACTTGAATCAGTAAACTATTTGAATCCATTTAGAAGATATCTGTATGCAAACAATAACTGTAACTTGAATAAAACTATTTCGAAACTGTTTTTTTTGTTTTTGTTATGCATAATATTATTCATAAAAATATTTGACCAGCATGTTAACCTGAATGAACATATGAATTAAATCCCTCTGAAAATCAATTTGTATTTTTTTGTGCAAACTCACGCTTATTGTAGTCTTTGTCGCAAAATGTACTAATTTTCTATGTTTTAGTGCCCCCTTTCTGTAGATGCGCCAACTGGCCGTGTGTTTGAGAG
>JAQFZH010003246.1:0-14256 GCA_034695485.1 Entomobrya nivalis | reverse complement strand
GACTATATGTGTAACTTGTGTGACAAACGATTCTCTTCTAAGAATAATTTGGCGACACACATGAGGGTTCATACGGGTGAAAAGCCTTTCAAGTGTCACATTTGTTCCTCTGCTTTTGGGCATCAAAGTGGTTTAATACACCATTTGACTGTCCACAATAAATAATTATTTGTTGGACTTAAAGTACTCAATTCATATATTTTACATTGTATCGAATTTTTGCCTTCATTTCATTTGTTTAATGCAAAATTTGTTTAAGTGAAATTTTGTGATTTTTTTGTATCTATCGATTAAAATAAATTAAAAATAATTTAATGTAAATAATTGCGAAAAAAATTTCACCCGAGAAGGTTCTTTGAAACGCCACTTGAATACGCATCAAACAGACATGCCGTTTAAATGCAGCTTGTGTTCTAAGTGTTTGGGATCAGCTAATTCTCTCAAAAGACACATTTGAAGACATACTGAAGAGAAGTCTCACCGATGTCAAATTTGCGAAAAATCCATTACCCTAAGAGGTGGATTACAGGAGCACAAAATTTGGCACAACTCTAATAAACAGTACAGTTGTCAAACATGTAATAAGAAGTTTGTTACCAAATTTGGATTAAAGCGGCATATAGCAAGTCACCGCGGATTACAATAATATGTGTAAAGGCATTTAATGGAAAAAGTGACTTAAAAACATACAAAAGCAGTACATTACAAGATTAAAGGCCATTCATGTAGTTTGTCACAAGCAATTCTCTTCCAAAACAAAATTGGCAATGCACATGAGAGTGCATACGGGAGAAAAGCTTTTCAAGTGTCAGATTTATTCAACTTTTTTGCATAGCAATATGGGTTGAAATATCATTTGGACCACCACAATTAATAAAATGTTGTATAAATTTAATGCTGTTTACAACATTTTAAGTTAGTAAAATGTCTAAAAATTTACAAAAAAGTTAGCAAATAAAACACAATAAAATAGCTTTTTCACATCCTACCAGATATATGTATTTTTTGTTTTATTCATTCCAACCCCTTAAAAAGTTTGAGGAAAAGTCTGCGACCGCTAGAGTTAAATAAATTGATGTAAACCTCATTCAACAAAAATGACGCTCATTTTTTTATAGCGTTGTAAGTTTATATTTCTTGCTTAAGAGTTAATTAGAATATGAGTATTTTAAGCCGTATGTTTATTTATATGCCCATTAAATATGAATGTTTATTTTCGAATAAAGTTATTGATGTCCATTAATGTCTTTCTATTAGTAATAATTTAAAATAAATCTTGAGTTAACAATTTATCATTAATCAAAATGAAGTGATTGCTACGTAGTACTTGTAATACACAACAATGTAAAATTCTTCTCGTTTGTAATATCAGCTAGAAGACTAAAACTGGAGAAAATGGCATTTTATTATACATTATAATTATATCATGAATATACACCATTCTTAATAGTTAAGATTACACATAACAAAAGCAATTAAATTAAATTGGGACATGCATTCCTTCTGTTCGTATGATTGAAAAAAATGTTATCTTTTTTTAAACCAGCTGATACAAAATCAATCCATGCAGCCAAAACTGATTTTAGGTAAATGCTCCTTCTTAATAAACACTTCAATTTGTAAAGGTACTTTGATAGAGAGTTAATTCAGTCGTCCATGCGTTATGTTATAAAGCGTGCGTGGCTGCGTTCATGCATGGTTGAAAATGTGCGCATTTTTTAGCTTTTTCATGTGAGTGCGAACACAAAAAGTGTATAAACCTTCATTTTATCATTTTAAATACAAAACAATAATTGGCAATATGCGTTTTGTGTAGCGGTGGTTAAATTTGAGTTTTTTTTGGGTAACTCAACATTGAATTCAAGAACGCAATTTTGTAAGCTGAGGCATTACTTTTAAAAGAAGTGAAGAGGAGTATATATTTGGATCATATGCTATGTGCATGAGATTTAATCTGTCTGTTTAACCCAAAAATCTCATTGATTCGCTGACAAACTTTTCATGTATGCACGCAATATAGAATAGTATACAAATATCCCAAATTCCCCTTTGCGCATACATTGTATTGTAGGAGTTGCATTATGAACAAGTAAAGCCAACATCTTAAGTGACATTTTTTTGCTCTCCACTTCAAGCCCAGTTTATTTTCTGAAGTAGCAGCGAGGGTTAGTAGTTTTGCTTTATTGCTGTTTAGTTGCCAATTACACAGCTCGCCACTGACTCAATTGATTTAGTACAAAATTAATTATTAAACCACTAAATCATGAAATGTACAATTTTAAATTATACAGCTGTTTAAAAAGAATCAATTAGTTAAACTTGTAATCTCGGCACATTTTTTAGCTGAACAAGAGAAAATCTGAGATTGTGAGTAACAAGAAAACGTAGAACATGCTTGATTAACTTGAGACAAGCAGTGAGCAAGAGTTAAGGAAGAGCTCACACTCAGCTGACTCATTTGAGTGAAGTGCAGATGCCGTGAGAAAGTTGCAGGTTCATCCGAGCTTTCCACCTAGTAGCTCTGCGACATCCTCTATTCTCCCTCGTGGCCTTGTTTTAAAAGCTCTGGTGAACTTGCAAGTTTCCCACGGTATCTGTCCTGTGTTAACTTTCTGCCATGTAGTTCAGTGCATTTTGGCTAATGCTTTTTATCCAATTCTCATACTACTTTGTTGCTATGCATGTGCGTTCATGCAATGACACAGTTACAGGTTGAGTTGTCTCGTCATAATTACATTAATTTAACCGTGATGATGGGCAATTAAAAAAGTGAAGTGAATGTGTTTTTAAAATGAATTTTTTTTGTGTGTAGTTAATAATAAGTTACATTGTGAATTAGCAAATTATTAGGACTTTAAATTCAATTTTCCATACAAAATAAATTATCGGTTTGTTAAAACACATAAAAAGTTCGTGTAGAGTCCTCCACGAATGTGAACAGAGCTGTGCGGATTCTTACAAATAAACGTAAACCTAAAAGGGCTTAGCGTGTTTGAGATGAGTAACATATAATGTTACCTTATTTACTATATTTTTTGTCTTCTTATATTTACCACATTCAGGCCAATTATTAAATCTTAATTTACACTCCAAATCATTAATTAAAAATTAATTGACGTTCCGAACCAATAATTAAATACTAATTAACCCTCTCAACAAATAACAAATATTATATAACCCCCAAACCAACAATTAAATAATAATTAACCCTCTAACAATAATTAAATAATAATTACGTGTTAAAACCTCAAATTAAAAATCAATTAACAACCAAAACCGCTAATTCATTGCAATTTTTGTACTCAGAGCTTGTTTACCCACTCGCCACCTCCAAATACTTAACGACAGTCTCAAATAAATGACAATGAATTTGAACAGTTTCATTTACAAAATATTAATTGCACAAAGGTTGTGTACTCACATACGAAGGCTGAATATAATTTTAAGATTCAATAGCCTTTAATGAGGTTTTAGGTTTATTTGGTTCGAACAAGCAGGCCATTTTAGCAAACATAAAGTCACAACTCGTCATTCTAGACTGCAATTATATTAATTTTCGTTAGATCCCATTATCAGTCGATTTTATTGAACGCGTTAATCCAAAGATAAAAAAACATAATTAACATCCAAAGAACTGATCGAAAAGAATTTTTTTTTATATGTATTTTTATTTTCCAATATAATTAATCGGCAACCCGGCCAGACATACATAGTATTTACAGTTTATTTTGATATCATGTTTTATTTTCGAGCATTTAAACAATTAGTAAAATGCCCTTTCAATATTTTGAATAAATGCTTGATACATAATTACATCAGCTTTTCACGTGCAAATTCTGTATAAGCATATTTTATAAATATAAAAAATGAATTAAAAACACAAACGTAATACCCGGTTAAGTATATTACTCCATTAATTTAAGTCAGACAAAATATTTATTTAATGTGCAAGGTCAAATGCTTTATTAAACTACTTCGCTGTGTAAAAGAAGTAAAACACTTTTGACACTTGAATGGCTTTTCACCCGTATGAACTCTCATGTGGATTGCTACCTTAGTTTTGGAGGAGAAGCGTTTGTCACACAAATTGCAAAGATGGTCTTTGATTTGATGATGAACTACTTTAGTATGTCTTTTCAAGTTACTTTGATATGTGAATTTCCTCTCACACAGCTCACACACAAAAGCTTTCAAAGCACTGTGAGTTGCCATGTGGCGCTTTAAATTTGAGTTGGTTCCAAAAGTCTTGTGACAAACTTCACAGCTGTGCGGTTTGTTGAAACACGGTCCATTTTCGTGTAGCTGAAGATAACTCTTTTGTGCAAATGCTTTCTCACAAATTTGGCATCGGTAGGGCTTTTCCCCAGTATGTGCTTGAATGTGTCTTTTGAGAGTACTAGCTGATCCGAGAAACCGAGAACACAAACTGCACTTGAAAGGCGTGTCTGTTTGATGTGTATTCAAATGGTTTTTCAATTTAATTTTTTGGGTGAAACTTTTTTCGCAATGGTTACATTTGAATGGTTTGATTTTAGTATGTACCCTTTCGTGTTTTATCAGGTCAGATCTGTGGGTAAATGGTTTTGAGCAGTGTTCACACGAGAAAGACTTCTCTCCAGTATGAGATTTGCTGTGACGTCTCCAATCAGCAGCATTCACAAATGAGTCTTCGCACAAGTCACAAAAATAAGCTTTCTCGTTAATATGTCTTAGATAGTGAAAGTTAAGATCGCTTACGCTATTAGAAGCCTTATTACAAAATACGCATTGGTGCCTTCCAAGATGCCAATTCTTATGCTTCCGTAAATTACTTTGTGAACTTAACACTTTTTTACAAGATTCACATTTGAATATATGGGTGGCCATTTCGTTTTTTTAGTTGAATATTAGCTCGGTATTCGATAAGAATAGCTGGGCTTCGTCAAACGTCAATCATTGACCCTAATACAAAAATCTTTTGTTACCTATGGGAGCTTGGCTTATTCACCTGTCTCCAGCTTGTCGTAAATAGTAGGGTATTTTTTGTCACTGTTTATGTTTCTAGAAGAAAACTGTCGCAAATAATTTTTTGAGTCGTGCTCTGTGAGAATCTACTTTATTATCAATCACAACATGGTTATAAATTAGGCTTCAAACGAAGATTTAATTTACTTGAGCCAATGGATTTACCAGTTTAAAACTAAGTGCATGCACTACAATATATTTACATATGAGTACTTTGATGCATGTTTGTATTTACTATGCTGAGGAAATGCATGGGTGTCTTGTCAATGTAGCACTGGTTTAAGTTTTTAAGGATTGAATATGCTCTGATGCACGTTGCATGTGCTGTAAATTACTAATCCCCAATAATAAGAATCTACAAACTCAACTCCAGGATTACCTAACGTACCTACAATTTTACCAAATACACAGACATCGGCCGATCCATTCTAATAGTCCCTACAGTGGTTAAAATGATGATATATACGTTGTCACGTAAGCCGACGTTCCATATTTTGATGTGCACACATGCATAAACCTGGGCCTGTATCGTTTTTACTCTGGTCTTAATTTCCTTCATTTTTTAAAGAGGTTATGGGCATGAGTATTTTTATTGATAGTCTGATCAACATAATCCCATGTTTAAATAATATTGAATGCGTATCTGTTACCTCGGGATAAATATTCAAAGAGAAGCGCCGAACTAAAATCAGTTCTGATATTCTCAACATTACGATATACATAGACAACGACAACAAGCTATAGGTAGATATATATGGGTACTTATACAAGTATGATTCTTCAATGTTGTCGATCTCGGCATTATTTATGAGAATTTATTAATTGATACTAAGAAATTATAAAGCGTGATTTTGGCAATTTAAATTTTCCAACTAATAACAATCCATGTTAGCCTTAATTTAGGTTTTAAAGTGTAGTTTTCCGCTTTTCCTACAAGTTGTTAAGTTGATAATTCGTAACTAGTCTCGAAATATTAAGGAAACTATTGGGTCACGATAACTTCCTTCTTTAGTGACTGGCTTCAAAAAAACTTACTGTACGTATTTTAAATACGAGGCATGCACTACAAAATTTGCTGTTACGCTATGTATTCTCACTATATTGATAATGATTTCATACAAGACTATCGCAATGGTTTCATCTTCTCAAGGATAAAATGGACAGGGAAAATCATACACATGTGGAATGTGCAATATAAGTTTCCAGCACCAAATTGATTAGTTTTTTGATTGGCGGCACGACGTTGTTAATGGCACAATTTAGACAACAGATTATTGTAGTTAAGGTTGTCTTTATAGAACGAATTTAAATATATTTATTGATTAAAAGTTCCCCAAATCACATTTTTCATCGTATTTAATAAATAATTGACGAAGCTGTAGTTTTATAATCTGAATAACCAGTACTTATCTGCTTCAAATATTGATATGAAAATGTATTGTAACATGAAGATTTTATAACATAACCAATTAAAGGCATATTTAATTAATTTAATTTATCATAAAAAATATAGTGTTCATGTTTTTATAAAATATAATAGTTACCACAGCTAAGCATAAAGCCTTACCTTACTTTTTACGACAATCATGTGACACTTGCTAATAGTTCCAACCAAAAATCAACAATAATAGATACAAGAGATACTCATGTTTTACACTTGCGAAAACACTTTATTTACATAAATCGAAACAATAACCCTTCACTTACGTTAATATAACTTTACAGGGAGGCGATGATTTACAAATGATTTATACTTCTCCCAAATGGCCACATTGGGATTTTTTAAGCTTTTACTCCAAAATATTTTAACAACATATTTTCATTTTATTATAATACTCTATTGTTGCATAATATCACGAATGCAGTATATATCTACTCATGTGAGTTATATGTATAAAATGTATGTTAATCACATGCCTTACGATAATGATGACTTTATTGTCTTTTATGTACGGTTACCACCTAGCAACTATATAATTGTACCTTTTTACCTGTTTCTTGTTCTATAATCTAACAATACTATTCTGTCATAATTGTACTTGTATTACGTCTTATCCTATCATAATTCTACTATATCTTCACGATTCTCCTAATAAAGAATCAGTCTCTGCCTTGGACTGAAACTGCAATGTTCTTGGCATTTTTCGATCATTTTTCACACACGCACAGCATAAATCAAAGAATATTAAAAATAGTAAAAACATCGGGGATTCGGGCCTTATCCTTCAGAAAGTTTACAATTACATAAATCGGGTTATTACTTCACTGGTGACTCCGAAAAGTTCCTCCCCAGGGGTCAACGCAGGAGCGTTTTCTTTTTTTTTGGTTCGTCGGAGGTTCTCGTTGACTTTGTAAGCCATATTATTCTTTTATTTTCTTTCCTCCGTAATAAATATTCTTTTCTGTGTGTGTGTGCTTGAGTGTGACTGCGAGACTCCAGTCCTCTCTAATATCTTCGAATTCTTCTTTTTATTTCCCTTTCTATAATTCTTTAACGCCAAAAATGCGTTTTGTTAGGCCCACTAACTTACAAACAATTAAAGTTAAGAAATTGCCTGTTTTTGCTGGATTCTGTAATCGTCATTATAATCCAAATTTGAACTTAGATATCGTATATTCATGTACTGTGCCAAATCCTCAAATTGATATACGCAATCCTTATAGATCAATTTTCTATCCTCCAATAGTAAGGTTAAAGAGAACAATAAAATATAATTATAGTACATTTGTGCATTCGATCAAATTACTAATTATGATGCACGATCTTCATAAAGAAAACCAAAAGATCGATATCCTGTGTAATCATTTGCAAGGATTACATTTAGAATTTGCAGAGATTTATCTCAATTTTATGAGAGATACAAATTTTACCTTTTCCTTAATATGCGATCATATACATGAATTTGATATTGTTCTGAATAAATTACGTTGTCTGTCAGTCCGAGTAAAACGAAATCTTAACCTTACTCATTTAACCCGTTACGGTAAAAATCCTTTAATCTGTGAATGTACATTCTGTTCCTTCTTCTACCCAAATACGCATATAGAATATTCTAAAGAAGGCTTACCTAACTTATATACTATGTTGTTATTGAATGAATTATACTAATTATACTTCTATCACATAAATTAATACATATATTACTCATAATTATACCCGAGCATTGTAAATAAACAGGCACTATTTGTCGTACAGGCAATCAAGAATTGAAGAAATATTAACACATATAAAGAAGCCACAACAGGCACCACAGTAGAAGACAGTTGAGTATAAGAAAAGAAAAGAAAATATATATATCCCACAGTAAGGTCAACAGCCAATTAATTATCAAGATTATCAATATTATCACCGAAGAAATTTAGAATGTCAGTGAGTACAGCTTTTATCATCACTCTTTTTGTGTGTGATGTTATATGTAATGTAATGGAAATTGTCACTATTAAGCTCTCTTCAGGATTACTATCTCAAGTTATTGACAGCACAGCCACAATATTTCTGGATACAACACTATTTTATGTCAACGTGACGTATGAAGCTACACGTAAACAAGAATGGCATAATGAGCAGATGCTGAGCTTATGTAAAGGAGAAACTGAAAAATATCCACTTTGTCAAATTGCCCCTAGATTAGTAACTACTCTTTTAGAGTTAGATAAGGAGTTAGATCAATCATTATACAATATGGACTTTGTTCCTCCACATACGGACTCCTCTACAGCAGTAGTATTTCACCATAAAGCGTACCTTACTGATCTACCAGTTTCCAATAAATCACAATATTTATCCCATAACGCGTCTACCACAAAAATCAGACCCCGGAGACAATTCGGTGAAATTCCTGCGGGAGCAATAGCAATAGGAATGGGGGTGGAGTGGATTTACAAAACATATCTTGCCCCTGACACAGTGTCAGAAGATTACATAATTGACCAGAAAGCTAAATTAATTATGGCCCATCAAAATTTAATGGAGCTTCAATCTCAAGTGGAAGCCTTTAGTAATCATCAAAATCAAGACGTAGCCAAAGTGTTAAATAACGTTCAGATAATTTTTAATGAAATTGAATCCGACGTAACAAATTATACGAAATTACTAAATTCATTTTATTTAGGCTCATTAAGAACACACATGATGATGGCTCATACTGTTAACATTGTTAAAATTCATATTAAATAATTGCAATAACTTACGAATTTCCCCTTTATTGAATACAAGAAAAATTTATGAAGAAATACTTAAATTAGAAAAGATCTTAGACAACTATAGTTATAAACTAGCAACCATTAATCCTAAAATATTGCAACAGTTAAAATTATCCAAATGTTTTAATGACAAGACAAATAATAAAATTCTTATCGAAGTCAGAGTTCCCATTATACCAAAGTCTATGACCCAGCCAAAAATAATTAAATTAAAGACTCTTCCGTTTGTACATGAATCTGATAAATTATGTCAGTACTCAAAAACATATTCTGGTACTTATATTACATGGAGTGTTCATAATGTGTACTACTTTACTAATGTGGCTGATATTCCCGATGGTATGTGTACACTACCAAACAATATGTGCTATATTCCGCCTTCTGAAATTGAGATGGCTTCATCTTCTCCTTGTCTATCTGCATTTTTATTTGGTAATACTCTTGACTTCATTAAACAAAATTGTAAACTATCGTGTTATATGTCTAGCTCTATAGCACCTTCAGTGATAAGAGTTAACAGCTATCAAGTTCTTCTTGTAAATGCCACTGACGTAAGTGTGTCTTGCATACGAAATTCGTACACAAGAAAATTAAATGTTACTAAACCGGTTGGTCATTTATCCGTGAGTTTGACTTGTGATTGCGCTTTAGCACTTGACAGAAAAATAGTAGTAGTCACTCCTCCATCTTGCTTATCAAAATTAGAAAATACCATTCCTACTATGCATATTATCATCCCTGCAGCATGGGCATCCATTGAAAATAAATTTTATATACAAGCTCAAAACTTTAGTGCTTCGCATTTCTCTCCATTAGAGTTTACTTCATTAAACCAAATTATAAATGACGATTGGAAGTCAAAAAGAGCACAATTTAATCTCAGCACTTTACCTTCTGACCTTATTCAGCACCTTGCTGTTTATCATAATGTTTATTCAAAATATTTAATGATATTGTGGAATGCAATCCTATCGTTATTCATCTTCATTTTATGGTTTAAGGTGTATGGAACACCAAGTTATCCGTTTTATGCATTACCTACGGCTCATTCATTAACTACGGATGTTGTCAATGTAACTATGCAGCATGTGTTTATAGAAAAACCATACATGTTTACAATATTTTTAATTTTAATCGGTGTACTTGATATCATTGTGCTTATTTGTATTTGCAGTATTGTATACTGTATTTTAAAATCGTGTTGTGGTATACGTCTATCCAGAACTAGTATCGATAATGAGTCGATTAGACGTACTCCTTCTCCTGTCCGCAATGATGATACAACTCCCTTACGTTTTAATCGCCTGTACCCTACTGTTGACAGACCATAACCGTCTGAATCTTCTTTCTAATAGATTATATAAAAAGTGGTTGTGCATAAAAAGGTACTTTGAAGTATCCTTTAATAAATACTTATAAAATAAAAATATTAAAGTAAATGTGAATAAAGTATAATGTTTTATAGTTGCTCCGCAATAAGCGTAGAGCCATGAACCAAAATATATTTAAACTGGTGTACGTATTTTTCTTGTTGCTCCGCTATAAGCGTCGAGCCTTATTGAAATAATAATTGTTTTATGTAGTTATACTATCTTGCCTAAAAGCTCCGCTATATGCGTCAGAGCAGATGATGATGATTAAACAATAATGATACATATATTTCAGCAGTGCTCCATTCTCTCAACTTGTCTGTACAATCTTCAATTGCTATAATATTAGAATGGGTATATCAAGAGTATCCCAGAGTTGATGCTCACGAGCTTTACTCTTAGCAACAGTACAGATAAAATTTGAAATGCATGAAAAGTTGCACTATTATATGTGACTTTAGTTCAAGGAGAATTCAATAATTATATGAAGGATTATTTCATGCAATTTCGTGACTTGATTTTAAATGCACTTGCGTAATAGGCAATTGATACGAAATGTTTAATATGTTATGCGAGATAATTCGCAATATAATACGACACCACAAACCGGTTATGCTCCCCATAGAAAGAGGTAGAGCTATATTGAAAGTAAATAAATGATAATAGGATGCATCCGCATGATCCTCATTCAATATAAGTTGTCTGAAGGCTACAAATGAATATATTATGGATTCGAATAAAATAGGCGCGCCTACCTCAACAAAGAACGATGAAAAACTCGTAAATATAAATTTAATGCTACGTGTGCACATTTTAATATTTTATGTATTTTTTTTAAGTGGTTAACGATCATGTTTCCAACTTAGATGACCTGAGTGATTGCAGAGAATCTATGCCTCAAGACATAAATTTGACTGCATTAATAGCCAGGCTCATTTTTTATAACTTACTACAAAATCTTATATTATGATTATAATTATGTTATGCTAATTCTGTTTCTTTTCTTAAGTAATATTGTTGCAAGTCACGATGTCGGCACCCGAAGGTTGCACACAAGATGACCTACAAAAACTGACAACCAGTTTTGCAGATAAGAATTTAATTACTACCACTATGTTGCATCGAAACAGTGAAACTGATATATGCCTGTGTGTTAAATGTTTTCCCCTTCCTAAACAGGTTGAGTTATTATTATTATTCAAAAAGAATTGCAAGCCGCATTGTCGAGCTAAATTATCCGTGACAAGGGCAAAAAGGTCAGACCAATGACGAAAAAGGATAAAGACTTGGCCAGTCTTCTATCATCGACATTGTGTCTGACTTTCAAGCCTCATGTAGGTCACTATGTCTGGTTCTTATTGAATGCACGTTGAATAAACTAAAAAAAAAGAATATATATATATAATTATTAGCATATATGTAGTATATATATTAGCATATAGTATCTGACAGTATAATTATTATTACAATACATAGTAATAACTTAATATAATATTATTATGAGACTATTTATGTACGTGTATAACCATGTCGATGATGATATGTATTAGCATGCGTGTTTGTATGCAGTCTTATTCACAACTAAAAATTGCCTCGTTATGACCATCAAACAAGTTCCTTGATTATTGCCTTGATTATTTCCTTGATATTAACATCTTGTTGTGCAGTAAGATTTGCAGGCTTAGCGCATGGTGATTATGTTATCTTAACAATAATTTTAAATAATTCATGCATTTGAGTGTCGGGATGAGTTTCCCCGTGTCCGTGTACTGAATAATCACCAGACCAATATATGATATGCCTATAAGATTAGCGTCTTTTGTTATATTACTAAAAATTAAATTTGTAGAGATAACTCAACTAAGTTGAATTAAAAGTGCATTGATCAAGCACTCAATTAATCATAGATATGATAAGTTATGCATATTAATAACTGTAATTTCAAATATGTTATTTTTATAATAATCACGTTGCAAGTAATATTTCTTGTTCTGATATGATATGAAAATGTAATGTCCTTTGATTAGGTGTAATGTATAAGTAAATATTTTTTATATAAGAGGTAGTTTATTTTTATCTAATGACCAAATTCTTCAAGGTCCGACTAAATGTATTATCTTGATTATCAATGACAATATCATGTTATGGTTTTATGTTATTAATGGACTAGTGTCCCGACTACACATAGGATATTTTTTTTGAGTAATTATTCATCACTTTCCATATGAGGAATGGTAAATTTCGGGGTAACTGGAATTGCTGTTTTCACAGGAGTGATTACTGTAGGAGTAGCACTGGACCCAGATGAGTTTAATGGAACTACCGAAGAATTTACAGCCGTGCTGATTGAGAGTAGTGGCAGAAGAATAGGGTTAGCAACTGCCGCAGCTTCCATCGTCATTGTAGGAATGTTCCTTTGAGATGGCCGAAAATAATTAAGGAGAGCCTCTAAAGTCTTCCAATTTCGTCTTCCTGATGGAATCGCGTCGTAGTTAAAGGGTTCTACTCTCTTCATTGGGGCTAGAATGGGTGTTGTATAGCCCGATCGGACATACATTGTGCAGTTTGTATCGTCCATATCGATACTCAATTGATGAATCTGGAACTTGATGGTTGCCAGAATGTCCAAGGATTTTCCTTATAAAATAAAATAAATACAATACAATACGATAGGACCATTATTAATCAGACTTAATATAATGTCTATAACTATGCTCCTTTAAACTTATGACTATAAATGGTTTAATTAATAATATTATGATAAGAAGTGCTAGTTTAAAAATCAACAATTATTATACCTTATCTTCATAATAGCTTACACATTATATATTTGATATTATACTTTAACTTACCACTATGAGCTAGGTAGTAGGTATATTCTCCTTTGTTACACGCCATGGTACTATCAAATCCCACGAGAAAAATCCATCTCATCTCGTAGTTCATATTGTATTGACAATAGAAACCTTCTGGAAACTTTACTGCCATTGGAATAGAGACTAATGATTGATTAAGATCAACAAAGAACCCGTCCGTTTGTGTACAATGTACGCAGCTATCAGTGTTCATTCTATTGGACAATTGAGCTTTCACTAACATCGTGAATGCTATTAAAATGAGTAGTTTCCACATTTTGCAAAGAAAACTTCACAGTCAAGAAAATATTGTTTTTCTTTTAAGAGAAACAGGAAAGGACTTTCCAGAACAGTAAAACAAGGAGAGTTAGACGTGAAGCGAACTTTAGCTAATCGAGATTAAAACTGAATTAAAATTTCAGCAAGTCTTCGGAGATATATCGGTCTTAATCAATGGTGGATGAATGAATGAAATTTATGAGTGAGTATGTAAGTGGATGCATGTTAGCAGAAACATAAAACATATTTTGCAGTCTCGCTTACTCGACATAATTTCCTGTTTACATTATCTTTATCTGTCTACTTTTTAATAAAAAAAAAATGCATCGAGGTGAAGGGTCACAAATATTTGAATGGATTGAAACAGAGTTGAGGATGATGGTTAACAGTTATCAGGAGATAACCTCTTTTTCGACGGGGAATAGATGTTGCATAATATCACGAATGCAGTATATATCTACTCATGTTAGTTATATGTATAAAATGTATGTTAATCACATGCCTTACGATAATGATGACTTTATTGTCTTTTATGTACGGTTACC
>JAQFZH010003245.1:0-14257 GCA_034695485.1 Entomobrya nivalis | reverse complement strand
CATGATTTTAAAGATCCATCATATGCTCCAAAATTTGTTCTTCGGCTTAGCCGAAGAAATCTCTGGCCTTTCTCGTACTATCATAAAATACGTCAGCTCTACGTTGTTTTAGAAGGAACGAGAACAAAGAACGAAAGCCCACCACACACAAGAAAAATATACATACAAATATCTACACTTCGGCATCCAAAAATGACAACAATCTTTTATCATCTGACGAGGAGAGGCCTGTGTTGGCGTTCTGCATCAGTCAACTCTTTTCACTCACTTCCATTTTCCTCTTTCAAAATTGCATGCTTGATGCTAGTATAGATGTATGTATAAGTTAACTTGTTGTTTGTAAAAAAAAGTTATTGTGTGAATGTCATGTTCATTTTTTATGAATACGCTACTATGCATTTTAGTATTGAGCTATTTGCACAAAAAAACTGGATGGATGGATGGTTGGAAAAATGGCTGTCAAAAGTCAAACGCTATTTTTTCATCTTTTCTCCATCGAAAGAACAAATCTTCCGTCTAGTATTAAATTTACTACATAAAAATATGCACATTTCCTTCCGTTTGCTTTACAAAAGCATCCTACTCGATGTCTAGTCTGAATGCATTTTGTTCATAAACAGGCTCTTCTTCTGCTGCTGTTTGTCTGTCTCCGTGTGGTAAGTGGCTTGATCATCATCATGATAGGATGATGCCACGCCAAAGAAGAATAAGAGAAAAACAACATCAATAACAAAAAATGACGAAGAGAAGGGAGGAGGTGAAGGATACGTTATTATCTTGCTTTTCCATCTTGTGTACACATAGCTTATCTTTACGAATAGTATTGCATTGCAAGATTCACTTTATTTTGCATCTTTTCATTTTTCATCTCTCAAAAGAGTGAAAGAAAAGAGCATCTCATCTTCATCTTTCGAGACAGTCATCTCAAAATAATAATAATATGCGCATATGAAGATGAGATGAGAACTCCAAAGATGATTTTACATTTTCCCATCCGTATTTGATTTCAGTTGGAGCCATGAACATGAAACCGTACAATAACGGCACGATGGCAGACAGACATGGTAAAAAGCGTTACCACCACCGTCACCGCAAGTTTTGGCGGTTTTGCAATTTTACAGATATACACACAAAAAACAAGACATCTCTCAAAATAAATAAATACAGCCACCCTCACAAACAACCAACAACCAGCCCATCGTTTTTGGACAGTGGAGTACACACAATGCAAACAAACATTTCTTGCAAGTCTCAAATCGTCGTAAATCCAAAAGTGATTTTGTATATCTTCAAATCTTTCTTATATGCACATTAGGAGACTCGTCATCAAAATGTTTGCATTAGAGATCTTATTTTTCAGCTACTATCGTTTTAATATCATGATCATATCATATCCACCCGTTAGATATTTTTTCATTGCCTCCTCCTTTTCCAAGAGAAGGCTGCTGAGCTGCCAAGAAAATTTTCATTTCATTCGAATAAGTGAGAATATAAAGAAATGAAAATGCACATGGAGGATTTTTTTATATTCGAGGATCAGATCAGAGTACACAGATGAAAGAGTTATGAAAGCAAGTTGATGATGGCGTACATGGCGGTTTAAGAGGCTATAACAGTCTAATAAGCAGGGAGCTTATCTGAACAAGCAAAGGAAACATGAAGATATACAGTTGGGCTGGAAATGTGAAGTAATCGGAAACCAAAATCCGATCCTCAAGATATGTATTTTGGCAACGTAAAACATAACATCCGATTTTATATAATATTTGAGTATACACATATTTTCAGGTGTACTTGAAAAAAAATCATGTGAAGTTACACAAAGGGTCTGCTTGAACTCATTTCAAAATCGATGAGATTCGGATATAACACAAGTTAGTGAGGAGGATGCCGATTTTTTTACAGAGATAAGCTATGATGAAGCTCAATGAAATTTGTGCAAAAGCGAGCCTGGAATTACTTGAAAATCTCTGATCAAAAAATCTGTCAGAGATGTTCATCATCACTTTTTTTCTGGAGATGGAGGAAGCCAACCTATTTTCATTCTTCACAAAACACGGTTGGTGTTCATGTTCCTTTTTCTATTTTCAGGTGGTGTCTGCGTGTACAGTATACTCTTCTGTCATTCAAGATGAATGAAAGAAAAAGTTTCTTTGAAATTGAAAAAAAATACCGGTATATATCTGTATTTATATATACTTGTACGTTTAGCTATTATAGAAGTGCAACAAAATACACAAGTCAACATATCTTTACGCTCAATCAACCTGTACAAACATGAAGACAGAAATATAGATACTGACGCTTTGGATGAATGTTGCGTAAAAACACACACGAGCAAAAAACGTGAAAGAGCAGCAAAGGCAGTTGAAATCAGAAGAGAGATGGAAATCTAATGTGATGTTGTAGTCGGAGTATTTGCACCAAAATGCGAGACCTTTTTATTTGCTTCTTTTTGCTTATCACACTACTTGCAGCTGAGAGAACACACACGCACGCATCTCGTGGTGTGCCTTTTGTCCGTAATAGCGAAACTCATTCATTTTCCAATGACTTGTCTGTTTTTTCTTTTTAACCAAGGAAAAAATTCGTTTCCTTTGGTGATGCTTTCTGTGAAAATTGTAATGCTTGTTAGCTGCCTGCCATGCCATGCCACAACAGTCTTTGATACGCACTTGAATCCGAAAAAGAGACCCGAAAAATGTGTTTTTTCTTGATGGAGATTCTCGGGTAAATAAAACAGCAAAAGTGTGGAATAAAAATGTGTTTGTACATTTTGTGTGTAAAAGTAAAAATGAATGTCTGTAGAGGAATGCGATGTTTTCGCCATTATTATTACTTTTACTCTCGTGTACTTACTACGTGTAACGTAAGTTGCGTAAGTGTACTGAGTACACTTCTATCAAAAAAAAGTAAAGAGAAAAAAGTTTTTTTTCAGTTTTTAGCTTTGCTTTTGGCTTAACTTGCACTTTGGGATGCTCAGGGGATGATGACGATGATAGCTAGCCCATGTTAAAGATGTATAGTAAGTGGCTTGAGCAAATTCAGCAAAACTAGTTGGAAAGTTGGATAAAAAGCCATTGAACATCCATTCAAATTAAAGCACATCCAATATTAGTAGTCGTAGTACTCTCCTCTCCTTATCTCAAAATATGTTTACAAGAGTTTTGCTAAATAAATCATGTGTGTGTGTGTTGTGAGCTTGTGCTTTAGTCGCAGAGCAGCACTTGTTATGATGGTACACAGAGGAAGTAATAAAGATACATTTATAATGCGAATGTGTTCAGTGAATGGATAGGGAGAGAGTGAGATGTAAAATTATATTGTTTGATTTTCTTTCTCGTGTAATGCCACACCAGAAAATCCACATGTAAAAAAGTAAAGTTATGCAATTCATATCACCAAACAAACCAAAAAGCATACCAGCAAAACTACATATCGTTTTCTCCTTGCCTCCTCTCCCTTGCTCAGCCAAGTCAGCTCACAGTTATTATTATGCTCTTTTTTCTTCTGAAAAAACTTTGGATTCTACAAAACGGAAGGAAGTTGTAGAATAGAACATTGGACTTGGGAGCCGGAGCGCTGAGAGAACAGGGACTATTTCTATCTATCTATCTATCCATTTTTGTATCCAGTGTCTCTCGCTTCTTGGCTATTTATGTACTGGATGCTCATGTTTGTTATGTTATGAAACCTTTCGTTTCCCCAACCAGCCAAAATAACTTTTTTTCTTTTTTTTCTCGTCGTCTCCATCACTTTGAAACGCAAAAGCTCCCCAGCAAAAAAAGAATGAATATTACTCTTTGGACTCATATTTTATATCAGTTAACTTTTTGACAAGTTTAACATCCCAAACTTGACACTAAAGGGTTGTCTTGTCGTGGTGATCATGTTTGGTGCTGTTGTGATGCTGGTGGTGGGAAAATCGCTGGAGTTTTGTGGAGAAATAATAATATCATCATATCGTCATCATTATCATCATCACCACCACAGTACTTTTCTATAAACAACATCACAGACTTTTGTCGTGGTGGGGGTGCGATTGGCTTGGCGTAGTGTGTTTTGTGATCATGTAATGTAGTGTCTTTTATTCTATGTTACACGATGCTACATTCAACAAAACTTGCTTCATAACAACTTGTACAACGACGATTTTCGAGTGATGAGCCGTGTGGATTCCACCATTAAATAAAATGTACTACAACACTAAAAACAAGCAAGTCATACACACACAACCATTCTCCCACTATTTCTTTCACACAGGTTTACTTTTACTATTTCTTCATTTCACACTCTTTCCGGTTTTACTTTTTCTGCGTAGAAATTTTATGATGATGTATGTTAAAATGTTAAGCTTGTTCCCTCTTCCTATAAATTTTTTCCCATAATAGTATTTTTCAAGTATACAAAGTTTTATTTCCCAGTGAGCTGTGAGTCAGATTTTTTTTCTTAACTCGTTCATTTTTTTCATAAAAAAAGCTGAGCCATGGAAAATGCGACTGCCACAAGCAGCATTAATTTATCAAGAAAATTTATCAAGTCAAAATTGAGAGGTGTAGCATTTAATCAGTGACATGGCAGGAGGGATAAACAGATTACAATTTTTTCAAGCAGATTGCTCATTAAGAAATATTACTATAATTTTTCTAGTTAAAAATACATAAAGGGGGAAAATCTTCAGGAGGAAGGGATAATATATAGAAGGCTAACTTTGTGGAAAATGAATGGTTGATTTCTTGTTGATGATGATTATGGTGTGGTGGTGGTGGTAGTGATGATATATGTCATAATATGCTTTGCGTGTAACACATGATAAGGTAAACAGCATGCCAGCCCCCCTACGACTACATTGTATGGTAACATGGTGCATTACCATTTACACACACACACCAATTCCACTTAATTTATAAATCTGCTCACAATCTTAATGAAAATCACTCCATGTGATAGGAAATATGTAATAATATGAAACACATTAGCACAGGAAGAAAGCGAACAGCAGTTGTAGGAGTATAGTGATTTGGTTGTGTGCGAAATAACAGAACTTACTACTTTACTTTTCGATAATTTATTTCACTCATTTTTTTGTTCGCATCATCCCATCCCGATTCCCTTTTAGTAAGCTTGCGTGAAGCACGCATCACACAGTCACAGTGAAAATATATTTATAAATAAATGCTTTTTCAAATTGCCATACTCCCGTTTCATTTGTCAGTGAAATGTACTATGCAGCAAAAAATAACCATCAAAATGTTTACTTTTCCTTGGCAAGTTGAATTGATAGTAAAGTGGTAATTTCTTGTAATCATAATCATCACATAGACACTACACTACAAACTGTAGCAAGTGTCTACACGGATACAATTACATGACAGGATTGACAATGATTACTTCCGGTAAACTGTAGTAGTGATTCTTACAAAATGAGGGAATAAATGATGCGTTGTTGATGCTTTAAAAGCATGGCAAAGAAAGCTTGGAGTATACGCAGAAAATAAAATTATTACAAAAATGAAAAAAAAAACATCAACTAAATTGTTTTATTTATTTGGTGACTTTTTTGGTCAGGGTTAAGCTCCAACTCAAAGTTTCGATCCGATGAGCATACATCTATCGCGATTGAATTATTAATTAGAATATGGAAGCCTTAGTAATCTACATGATAGGGTAGTGATTGGTGTGGTATGAGTTTATTGTACTGGCATTGAGTACTACCATTTTGCCAACACAATTTTTATTTCTTCTGTAATTGTAGTTGTAGCATCCTCCGCCTCCACTTCTCACTATATAGTGCATTATCCTTCTGCATTATAAAATTTATTTCAAAATTGATATGCTACAAACTTTGCAAATGAGTCCTTATTTATGAATAAAATTTGAACACAGTGTAATGTGATAAGTAAATGGTTGTGCAATTAATTTGTATGTGAATAAGGTGGCGGGGCAAGTTTTGATGAGCGATTATATTGCAGGTGGACCGACATCAAAACCCTGGGAAAAAATATTTTTTGTAGAATAAAAGCAAACCTTCCCTTTATTCACCTTCAGCGTCTTTAAAAACTGACTTGACTTCTTGATACATTTTTTTTCAACAGGATGCTGCTGCTGCTGCTCACTACTTACTAACTGCTCAGGGTGGAAATCGTCATTATTATTACCATCATGATCATCATCATCAAGAAACAAAAAAAATTCTTCCAGGTAACAGACCTTTTTTAGGAAATTGAGAAAAGGAGAGGAACTCGTTTTTATAGCTCAACTTGCTTCCACAAAAGCACCACCAGTCATTTGAGCAGAATTTAAAGTCATGCCGTATACCACGCTGCTTATTAAAATGGGACGTTGTATTGCATTATAAAAAGGGTTGATGATGGATGGACATTGTAAAAAAGTGACTTTGAATGAGCATTTTTGTTTCACTTCATTTGACGTTAGCACATTACCTTGCATATAAACCATACATTTTACAACATATTATATACCTTGTTGACTGCTGTCGGTAAGCCTATTGTGCAAGGTGTTGTTGCGATAGTTGTTGATGATGATGATGATACATTTGATAATATTATTGTTCCGTTGCGGAGGATGATATACAATCAAAATATTTTCGCTTCTTGGAAATCTATAAGACTCCTGAGAGAATTTGTTGGATGAGGCTAAAAGTGGATAAAAGAAAACATATTGTTGTTCTTGGAGAAGTTTAGTGAGGGAAAAACAACAAGGAAATTTGTCCGCTCTTCTCAAGATTATTATCATGATCATCATACTATGTTGAGAATTGTAAAAAGGGAGAAGGAGAGAAGGAAAAGGGTAATAATGTATAATGCGTACAAACTCTTTCTACAAGTTTCTTTTTTGTATGGCCTGGGGCTTGAGAGAGAGGAGAAAAATGGGAAAGGAAGAGGAACACGGAGGATGAGATTCCCAAAAGACAAGTCAATAATAATAATGTTGCCACTTTTTAAGAGGAACAAAGTCTAAAAACGTATCTCCGGTTCTACTTTTCCTCAACCTCCCACCACCACCAAGAAAAAAACTTCTTGTTTGTTTGTTTGTCTCTTTTTGACTTCAACAACTTTGTGCCTACTGTGAGCTTGTCTGCCTTACTTGCATCAATTTCGACTAGAGTGCTCCGGGACACAAAAACAAAAGACTTGACTAGAAAGAGAGAAAGAAAAGATGGAAGGAAAGAAGGACTTATTGAACCAACCCAAGGAACAAGATTGTGATGCTGATACTCCTTCTTCAACCAAACATATTGTACATGGTTTTCTTCGGTACACTTTCAAGAGTTCCAAAAGGAAAATGCAATATTGTATGTTTTTCTGCAAGTCCCTCTGGAACAAAAAAAACAAAGAGGAGATATGATGATAATATGCAACCAGCGCAGCAACAGCAACCAGAATAACAAGAAAGACAACAAAGTAACTTCACTTTGTCTTAGTTTCCATTTCCATCCTTTCACTTTCAAAGTCATCGTTGACGTAGTCGACGAGTCGTGTCCTGCTGCTTCTTTTCTTGGCTCGGTGGTGTATAATTTTGAGTGCATGGTTTCAAGACAAGAGAGGAAAACAGCTTCAGTAAAAGATGAACTTATCAGATAAGTAATAGCAGCAAAACAAGCAACAAGCAGAAATAAGAAACAACGCAACGCACGTTTACTAAATAATATGCTACGCGAGTACTATAATGTTTTTATGCATGGGAGAATTTCTTAAATAAGCATTTAAGTTAGTTTAGCTCCATGATTGTCCTCATCATATCATCAATGTTGTTTTTATCATAAAGAGTAGCAATTATGAAAAACGTTTCTCTTCTACCTAAATAACTTTACTATCAACTTATTTCCAAGTGAAGCAGGCAGAGAGTGAGTAATTTCTCTGTGAAAAATGAACATCGCCAGAAGACGAGGCTAGATAACTGGTAAAACTGCAACAGAAATAGTACAAAATGCAGAATGACGAGAGTGTGTATGGATGACAATGATGATTATATGTTGGTGGGAGTAAACCACCCTAAAACATACGTTTGAATAAAAAGAAACCAGATTTTATTGTGAAATGAACTATCCAATTGGGCAATAAACTCATGTGAAAAATGGGGAGGAAAAAAGGTAGAGAGTAATTTATACCAGAGAATAAAAGTTAAAAGCTTACAATGTTATTATTATGCACCATTTATAAAATACAAAATAATAGTCATGTTAAGAGATGATAAAGACAGCAGAAAAGTGAATATTTTACGGAGAGCGAGAGGTCGCGGGGGAGGATGGGAATTGCAGACTGAAAACTTTGTTTTTGTGTTCAAAAAATGAAGTAAAAAGGATTACAAAAGAAAGTGTTTTTCTTATCTGAACAAGTTTATGGGAGAAGTTTAGTTGGTGCGACTATCTTATTTAAAATTTAGTGAATAAGATGGTGATGTTGATGATGATGTGTCATATAGACTTGTATACACTCCCCCATCCATCCCCTCTTACCACCCAACCCTCTCCTCTGAGAATTTAACCCTTTTTTAAAGCATACAATTAACAGGGATCGCATCGTTTTACTATTTCCCAAAAAAAAAGTTAATTTCCTTCCTGAGCAAAAACATACGAACAATTTTCAGTCTTTTTTGTGGCCAATTAAAAAAAACACAGCATATAATTCCCTTGTTGCAGTTTTGCACTTAAAACAAGCTAGAGACAAGGGTGTGGGTGGAATCAAGGTGGATCTTATGATAATTTAAACTTGAGTTAGTTGATTTAGATAAGTTGCTACAACTCTTGAATAGTCATAATGATAAAACCAAGTGGTTGAACAATTTAGATAACAATTCATTACATTTTATTGCCGTTTTTGAGCTAGCTTCCTTTCGCAGTCGTCTTTTCACTCAACAAAACTAACTAGCTTCTGAATTGCTTCTGAAGATATATAAAAAAATACGCAATGACACAACAACTCCAATGCAACATAACTGACAATGAATTGACGTGTAAATACCAAAACAAATATACAAAGTTAAGTTGAGTTGTAAAGCTACCTACGCTCTGTGTGTTACATTGTTTTCCTATCGTCATCGTCATATCCATTTTACTAACGAAACCAGTTCAAAGACACGTTGATTACCCACGATGATACCAGTACTTCTGCAGAAGCGTTATCAAATGCCACATAAACAAAAAAATATTTTGTTGATACGAAATGTTGAGTGGATTAAAGGAGGAAATAAAAAAATAAAGGAATGAAGTCAAGATCACGAAGATTATGGGCGAAAAGGGGATTATTGAGATTGCATTACGGGGTGCAATAAATAAACCAGTTGAATAAATAAAAAATGTGTCTTCAATAAAAGTGTTGAAAGCTAAGCAAGCACATCGCTGAAAAAACTCCCATCACATTTTTTCTAAGTCAACAGATTTCATTGTCGATTGCTATTGCAACCTTTACAAAAATTCATATTGACTGATTATCCCAATTTTCAAAAAAGGCAAGCAGCTTCTCTGAAATGCATTGAGTTATCAAAGTCTATGCTGAAATGCGATTATTCTACTGATTTTCGAACTCCTTTGGTCCTTCATCGTATAAGTATTCCGAATTCGCACCTCACGACATTAAAAAGAGAGCATAATGGGCTGGAACCTTCCTTGGTCTAAAAGATTAAAGGACGCATCTGATAAGAAACGGAAGTTGGATCAGAATGAAGTACCAGTCAAAATCGCTGGAGGAATCGGGCAAGCACGTCTATCTCGTTTAAATACTGGAGAGAAGTACAGGCTGACAATTTCCAATCATTTGAATGCCAAAATAATCGGTGGACAAGTGGGTTCATTCAAAGTAACTGGCGAGACTGTGATCATCCAAGATTTAAATAACAAGGTGGTTTTCTCTGGAGAGCAGGGAGATCTCATCACTGTAAAGGATGATAATGGAGTGTCTACAGCAGTAGCCGAGGTGGGTGCTGGGAGTCGTACTGAATCATGTGTGGATATCGCAAAAGCAGTAATGCTCGAAACTAATTACAAACTCCCCCGAGGTATGCCACAAGTTGTTGTTGAGAATCTTACAGTGCAGAGGACTCAAAGTGTTCGCATTGAACAACCAGCTCGGATGGACCTTCTCGCTCAGCCGGAAATTCCAAATCAGACGGATATTCCAGGTCAGATGGAAATTCCAATTCAACAGATGGAAATGGAAATGAATGCGAACAAAATGGCACAGAATATGAGTCCTGCTGCTGTCCCAACAGGAATGCCTTTTAATAACAATGGGAATGAACTTTGGCTGGCGAGGGACGCTAATAATGGCACTGCTAGTGTATCAGCATCACACAATGAATCACAAGAACTATTGCAAAGTGGATCAATGGACCAGCAGGCTCTGGAAAATCATGCACAGTTCTTACGCATCTATAATCAACTGACTGCTCTGGAAATGGCAGAGGAGCAAAGACAGGAACCCCAGCTTGGTCAAGAGGAGAACACGGGTGATATCTACGAATGATCTCAATCGAATCTAATGGAGCATTATATACAACTGATGTATGTATTATTAGTTAACTTCTTTTGACACATGATTACATGTTAAATTTTAATACAACTTATGACAAAATAACTTAAAAAGTGTACAAATTCAAAAATTGAAATAAAGTCTACCTAAAACTACACACTAAAATAAACAGTGCATATTTGCCTTTGTTCAATAGACTAACGATAAGTTTTAGTTTTATTGTTTCTCAATATTCATAAATAGACTATAATGCTTCTTCTTCAGCATCTTCATAAAACATATGTCGAATTCACACTGATTTGTCGAAGAAAAAAGGCGGTGTTTGGAGGATGAAGAAATACATTATCTTGTTCAATTTAATACGGATGCTTTAATTTGGAATGTCAGTCAGTTACGGTTGCCAATTTTTCTAACAGGGAAATGAAATGTGGTTGTTTTTATCTTAAAACACAACCTATTTTTGTCACTTTTTACTACATGTAGGTAATCCCATCGCTTTTTTCCTAAACATTTGTATATACAGCTTTCTCATTAGAAGAGGCTTTAAAAAACGGATATTTATCAAAATATTGCACCTCTCAATGTCAAGTTTATTAGCAATGGATTTTAGTTCTTTTTCTCAAGATTTACAATGTTATTTGAAAGGGAACAAAAAGAAGAAGGAAATGTTTTGATTTATTTTTGGCAAGCTGACAAAATTTCCACATATTATCCATGATTTTTTTATTTTCTTTCTCAATCCAAAAGACTACATTAAACCATGTAATGAATAGGCTGTTTAGCTGGAATTATGGAAAAAATAATTTATTCTAGGGAAAACGACTTCATTATTGAATATCGCTTTACTTGAATTTTCTAGATTGAACCTGTGTGTTTATTTATTCTCCACTCAACTGAATGGCTCCACTTTTCACTAGAAATTGTGCATCTTATCCTTATCGCATCACCAAAGCCTTTTCCCTACTCTTCTCTCCTTCCACAGAAAAAAAATATGCGTGTGTACTTATCTACAGACGTGCATACTCTCATGTTGCAATAAAAAGTGAGTAATGATAATATTCTCACGGTCTTTTTTTTGTTATTTTTTCAGTGATAAACGAGTTTGGGCATTATTATTAGGGTTCTCTACTACTAATACTTGCCTTACATACATTTGATGATGTACAAGATCTCCCTCACAAGATACGAAACAAGTGAACCACATTTAACTCGTTGGAAAAATAAGCAAAACTTCAATATGAGCATTTTCTTCTTCAGTGTTTGGATAAAAATAAGGAGTAAAATGGTAGGTAAGCATGGTGGGATGATGGGAGAAAAAATAAAACTATGAAGCTTCATGTAATCCAACATAAAGCAACTTGAACAATTTTTCTTTCATTTGATACACACATTTTACAAAACTGACGTATAGAGTATTATTGCCCCTAATAATAACAACCCTTTTTTTGTGTGTATATTTATTTTGACGGTGGTGGTATCGGTATGGTACGTAAACCGTCATCGGTGAAGTACCAATAATAAGCTTGATGCGATGATGGGTTTGTAAACTTAAGCTGATCGAACTCTTCTAAAAATTCTTTTCACAAAGCCAGATCACCATCATCAAGAGCTTCTCACCAAATGGCAGTTTGACCTAGACCTCTAAATATTTTAAATAACCAAAAAGAATCCGAAATGCTTATTTCTCATTACAAAAATATGCACTATGTACATATGTCAGGATTTGCATCTTTACAAATGACAGGAAGTATTTTAATTAGAAACAAAGTTGAAGAAATGGTGCGAACTTTTCAGAAAAAATAAAATAAATTAAAAATCCACATTTCATACTTATATGCACGAAAACACCCACACACACATAATTTTCCATATGGCGCAAAAAGCACAGCAAAAAAAAACATGAACAAAATTTACTCACACCACTTGAAAAAACACTGAAAGCAACCTAGCATATAATTTATGACTGCTGACGAAGGAGAATAGAGTAAGAAGAAAATGACACATTGAATTGGTGCTTTTCCATAAAAAACCATCTGTCTGTTTTGTTTTGTATACCAACTGGACTGGATATTATGTGTATTTTTTTGTGCGTATATATGGATGGAAGTCAAATGATTGAATTAGCATAAAGCACATGGATTCACATGGACAAAAGGAAAACACCTGCTTGTTATTGTATTTGCTCAAGAATTATTACTTTGCCATGAAAAAAATGGATAGAGAAGAATAACAATAAGATATTTTATTTTCTAAAACTGACTACATAATAATATTATTTGCTGGCGATCGCATATCATCATCAGCCCCACACTGTGCTCCCTTTTTGTTCTCTGACACCTGCCTTAACAGCTACAATAATAGGCAGTTAGTTAAATACAATAACATACATACAAAGAGTAGATCCATCCACATTCACAAAAAAAGAGATTCTTCAGCAGCGAGAAAAAAAGAAGAGTTTTTTGTACGTCTAAAATTCATAAAAATGCTCAAGATTTTTTTCTGATGTTTTTGGAAGTTTAAAAGGAATGATGAGTCTATCGTCTCATTTTTAACTTGTGTTCGGTAACAAATTTGATAGCGCGCGCGAGAGAGAGTGGCGGTGCCTTGTGTGCTATGGTGTTTGTAAAGAGCAAGTTCGTAAATGTCAAAGTCTTAACGAGCCAACACGAGTTTACACACATTTCCATAAATTACCAGTTGACAGACGGACAGACGCTTGCGAAAAGAGGATACAAAAATGAATTATCCATGTAGAAAAATGTGTACAAATACGTAGCACAGGCTTAACATAATTCGAAGAAAAAAAAATGAGAAAAAAATTGTGTACATATTTTGTTTGCAGCTCATTTCATTTGGATTTTGTGACAGGAGGACAGGTAAGCAAATTCTCTACCAAAAATGGCAAGACACTTTAAATGTCATTTTGGGGAAAGAAGGCAATGTCTGTAGAGAGAAGAATAAGAAAATCTTGTGCATTTATGGAATACAAAAAAAGTTTTGTTCTGTATTTCTTTTTCAAAGAAAACGCTTCATTGTGCTACAATCAAATAAAAAATTTAGATTTGGTGCGTAAATTTGTCCGGGACACAGAAGGAAATACATAAATAAAAAGCAAAACACTTTTTTGTAAATTTATAATGAGCTGGAAATTGCAACACACTTATAGGTAACGTACGAATATCAAGGATTTGAAATAGAAGTCATTTTGAAAATGTCAAAACGTCCTCAGGTTCACTATTTCAGAGGCAAGTTTTTTAAATCAGCTTATAAAATCTGTATTTTCGTACCAAATGGCTAAATTTAATTTTAAACCATTAGCTGAAAAAAGTGTCAAAGGCCAGCATAACATTCTATCGTTAGTAATGTGTGACTCACACAAGATATTGTATAGAAAAGTTGGGAAAATTGTTGAAAATAAATTGGTGACTATTATTTTCTTTATCCATAATCTTTATTTCGAGTTTCTGAATTGCGGTTCGACGCTGTAATAATTTTAGTTGAAGTTACTAAGGTTTATGTCAGGAGAAGATAGTAAATCCTTCACTTTGCAATAAGAAATGATGAACGACTTAATATAGACTAGAATAAGATTATATTAAATCCGTGCATATTATATTTATGCAATTTGTGTTGTATCTGAAACTGAACTTATTAAAAATAAGAGAAAGATCTGCCATGATATGAATGGAAACTATTTATTTAAAGTACCATATACTATACTAGTTTTTGGAAAAAAGTTGGAAAATGAGCGGTATTATTATACTTCG
>JAQFZH010003244.1:0-14259 GCA_034695485.1 Entomobrya nivalis | reverse complement strand
CATACATTGTGCATACCTGCTCACTAACCAGCAACCACAGCAGTGTGTTCAGTGTTGATCACTTGTAGATGAATAGTGACTTCATACGATCATCAACATACAAACAAACTTCAGTTCAGCAGAATTCATCATCACAAAAATTCAGAAGGCAAAATAGCAACGAAAAAAGAAAGACTTTTTTGCGACTAACATCATCACAATCATAATAACTGCAAGCTTCTTTGTGTACGCAGACAACTAGTTGTAATCAAATTGATATGCGAAACACTGACTCAATTGTAAGTTATGCCAGTTGCCAGAAAAAATTGCTACATTCATTATATTTATGGATTACATTTTAATGTACGTGTACCCACGCAAGCAAAGGCACACATGGCTTTGCCATTGTACCCCCATCAGCATATCATATAAAAAACAGAGAGATATATAGAGAATTATTTACTCAGATTTTTGCGAAAGTAAGAGTGAGTGAGTGGAGTGTATTCCCAAATAAATATTTAAGTCTTGTTTGTTACTCTGTCCATTACATTATTTTCTGCTCAATACAATGTACAAGCTACGTGTAACTGATCATGTTGATCATGCCATGAGAAAAACGAGTTTGTTAAAAAATATAAATGCAAATATAAAGTCAATGATGATGATGCAGACAAAATCACATACCCACAAATAAATAAATATATATACATGAACATTTATTGTAATGTATAAACCAGACGAGAGGAGTTAGCCTGAGTTCAATAGAACTTTTAACACAGGTACATGATGTACCTATTATACATGTACGTCACATTCAGCTCATCAAACAATGCGCAATGGCTGCAACAATGAAAGTAATCACCAAAATAATAATAAGTGAAACATGTGTTGCATGTTGCATCCTATCTACCTTTACCTTTTGTAATACAGATTCTATATCATCATCACCAGCATCAACCAAGATAATCTTTATACAGGAGAGACAAGCGGACAGTCAGCCACTCACTCTCAACGGCCGTTGTTGAGTAAACACATAAACCCGTGGTTAAAGTTAATACATATTCCAGAAATGGACAACACGTTTCATATTTTAAGCCGTATCCTGTCATGTCCAATTCAGATTTATGTACATACATACATACATAAATGTATATGACACTGAATGCAACACCAACACAGAGGATGTAAGATGTAATCCTCGTCTTCTTTTCTTGTTACAAACGTGCAACACATTCTGTACAGAAGAAAAAAGTATGTACCATGTATTTAGTCACGGCCTCGCGTAAAACATGCAACATATCACATTAAACTAGCTTAATGTTCATGTGTTGTAAGTTAAAAGTTTAACAGATTTTAGAGTTGGTATGGTAGGTACAAAACAGGATGGAATGGAAACACATATTTTTATATCAGCATAACTCTCCATAAAATGCTTTTATGTTACATCCTCATCCCCTCCAAAGCTATATTGTTATGAGAATGACTGTGGTATTACCCCGTATGTTCACCAACATTAAGTGGATTTGTGGGCTAAATTCAGTTGTGTCCATTTGCAGTGCAGACAAGCAAAATAGGTTACATCCTCTAAATATTCAAGTGCATAAAAAGACATGCATAAATATATGAATTCCTAGTAGCCATGAACTATGAACACATTTAAAACACCTTTTCAATCCCTTCATGAGATAAAAGTTTTTTGGCATTCCCAACATAAAAGTGGAAACAATCATTCACCCTTTTGTTTTCAACCCTAAACAAATGCAAATATATATGAAAAAAATATATGAGTTGAACATCTTTTTTTTAATCCGAAAAGGCAATAATCTTTTTCATGTGCATGACACGCAAAGCAAAACACACGATAACAATCTTTCCTTTTATGAAAACGGTAGCTAGCTCAGCGGTTCGTTGTCCGATGGTTCCTTTTTTCTAAAATATCCAACATTCGCTAACATTATATCTCACCGTTCCAAATGCAATTTCAGAGAAGTCTCGCATAAAGTTACTTTAATAAATCCTCCCTCTAACAGTCCCAACCCAACATGCATGCAGTAGTTAATGATACATGGTTGTTTTATGGCATGGATTTATTATTATGAAAATATTATGCATTAGTGTTCAGCGTCAGCGTTCAGGTGTTCAACATTATTATGTTTTAGCCGCAGATCCTAGCGTATCGGCGTATGTAAATACTTGCATATTTCAAATAAACGTGTGCATGCATGTCATCAAGATCCATTAACAAAGATTATATGATACAGGAAAAATTGAAATAGATATCAGTATAAAAGTTATAAAATGTTTACTTATAAATAAATAGTATGGATTAAAATGCGAAGAAAACGACCAAGCGAACCTTTTAAACAAGATGTTTTCTTATGAATTATAGTAGGCCTCGTCTGTCTCGGTTAAAAACTACGCTATTGCATAATCTTTAAGGCATAGATCCACAATTCAAAAACCAATCTCATAACACAATGAAGAAGAAAGCCCCCTCGGTCCGATTTTCGTATTCTTCCTCTCTGTACAATATGGTCCGTCCCGCTTCACGAAACATAGTAAATACATATTCTATCCATATGAAATTATCTTCATCGTCTATCGACAATGCACCTTGTCCACATTTGTCTATGTTCAGTAATACTTGTAGATAGCATTGGTATTATTACTATTACCACTACTTGCAGTAGTAGCGGATATGGAACAACAGCATGAAGAACATTCTCCTCATGTTTGCATTGAACACGAAGTTTTTTTTACATGGAACACTACAAGCTTTTAAGCTTCCCTTCACATCACGCGTATATCACTTTTGGAAGCAGAGCTTTAAAAAACAAGAGAGGATGATGATGGTAAATGGTAATGTACATACTTCGTATTTTGTACACACCTTTAAGTGAACTTTATAACAACACATTTTACAAACATATCGCACTCATATAATAAGTGCATGACAATTCCACACTAGCTGCTAAGCACAAACACGCCACCAATGTGACATATATTACAAACGTAACGTGTGTTCATGCGATATCAGTGATTCTCCGATATTATTTTTTTATTTGTATGTAATTTTTAGTGTAGAGTGAGTACGTTTCAAGTGAAACTCCTCAATTACCACACCACAAATAGTGCATACACACATGTGTTCGTGCATGTAATATCAGCATTGCAATCAACATCATCAAAGATGTATGCACGCAATATGGTAAAAACTTCCAGTCACCAGCATGCATGCCATCATGCCAATACACCAAACATAGTACACAAAAGCACCCGAGTTTTCTTTTTAGGAAAGCTAGACACTCATTTCACCAAAAAAAACACTAGTACTGCCGTTGTTGTTACTGCGGTTAAAAAAATACCTTTTTGGATACTTCTCGGCTTGCACATTTTGTAGTGAGAGAAGAGCATGTAAAAAACGGGAAAATTTCTTTTGCCTCTCCCATTTTCTTCAAGTTCATTGAAACACTATCTCTTCTCTGTTTCTTTTATATCATTGCAAACTGTAAAATATACATTATTAATGATTTCTCATGGATTCACATCATTATTCAAATATTTGCAAAGAGGAACATGTAATATAACATAAATAACGGCACCAGATTAGCAACATTCCACAAAAACAAACATGACTTTCTGCGGTGATGGGTTCGCACACACTGACTGAATGGTCATGTAAATAAAAATATATGAGGAAAAGTCTGTCTTCAAAATATTATGATGAAAATGTTTGCACACTAAAACTAGAAGACAAGAAAAATAGTACAAAAATAGAAGATCATGATTCAGAGAGGATCACTTGTTTACTTGTGTGAATTTATTTACTTGTCAATTGTCACGCTTTGTTGTGAAACACACATTCGTTCAAAATATTTCATTACTCTCTTATTTTATATCAACTTGCTTGTACTTTATAGAAGATGACACTTTTTGAAATTTTAAAATATTGTGACTTATATCACAATTGCATACCTATATGCTTAGTTTTAACTTAGATTGATGTTAAAATTACAGTCGGTTACTGATTTACAATAAATACTTTTTTTATCTATGTTAATGTGAAAGCTGGAAAGACAGACGGAGGACAACACCTCTTCAGCGATCCACACGCTCTTCTGTTCTGAACCGAATACGCCAAATGCACGGGAAAGAGGAACGGAAAATGGGAAACGAGAGATGATCAACTCAAAGTACACGGGAGAATCTCGGATGGTTAGTTGGATGTTGGATGGATAAAAAACGAGTGTGCATTTTCGTTAGACGTAGATTTTGTCCCACCACCACCACTACCATAACTGTTACTTGGGAGTCGGGAGCAAGCTTAATACCATAATAACCATGCATGCACTATAGAAAACGTTAAAAAAAGTAAGCTTTCATGGCATCGTTTCTCTGACCAACCCAACACTATAGAGTAGCAGTTTTTATACGATATAATGACTATTTCCTCCTCCGATGCGGGTAACCTTAATATTTCTTTGTATGTTGGTGGAGGAGTAAACTTCACTCTTTTTACAACAGCAATGTACGAAAAGCAAGCTTATAAGCAGCTGGGAAACTAAGAGAATCTACAAAAAACTGTCTACTCTGCTGCAAAAGTACCAAAGCCACGCCATGTAGCAGCAGAGCACGCAAGATAAGAAAGTATTAAAAAGCAAAAAGGGAAAATAGTGGATAGAAAGAAGGTTTTTGCTGGATATCACAAACAACACACACCAAAAGCATGCATGGGTCCTAAAAGCAGGGTTGGTGGAAGTTGGAATTGGAAAACTGTCTGCCAGTTGCCACCTAGCTTGTTGTACTTATACTGGCACTACTCCTGTTTTTGAATATTATGTACTTAGAGAACTAACGACTAACTGCATACATATACATTCATACATGCACACAAGAGAAAGGAAACATATATCTTCGGTGGAGGTGGTAAGGCAATTCTATCCGATAGTGTTGCACATGCCCGAATTTTTTTGCTACTTTACTCCGAAAAAAGAACTTAGGGTACGGTTTGATATGTATATAGTTATTGCCATTATGACACTACCGTGACATAGTTAATATGATATAGGGAGCTTTTGTTTTGATATAAAATGAGGTAATGTACATATATCCAGTAAAGTATATTATATGTACATTCAAAAGTTCACTATGATATGTTTATGCGAACATTTCATTTTTGGGTATTCATGAATGTTGTGCCATAAGTAAAGATGTCTAAAAAAGTGTTATATCATATCAAGCCTTTGTAGAAGATATGTAGCATTTTAGAATGGGTTTGGTATTTGGTATCCGGTACACATGTACAGAGAAATAAAAAGCTTTTTGTGATATCGTTGCTTTCGCTTTTCTCACTGATAATCTCTAGTTTCTGGTATTATTTGTCATTGTCATGAGTCATGGAATAAAAACCAAAAAGAGAAAGAAACGCCGACTGTGTACTAGCCCGAAACTCTGTTTTCCAGCAGCATATGCGTGTTTTTTGGAGAATATTGTGAAAATAAAAAGATAAAAGAAAAAGGAGTCCACTGACAACAAAGTAAGTATGCAAAGAGAGATGTGATGTGAGTGAGAGAAAGAGAACGAAAGGATGACACTATTACTTTGTCAACCATAACCAACCGCGCACACACATGCGAAATATAACATAATGGAAATGAAAGTCTTGTTGATGTAATGATACTATATTGCATTATGGTAATGGGAGGTAAATGCATTACTCTTTAGTTACTTCTCTCATATAATACGTGCTCCCACGCACTTTTGCTTTCTCCAAAAATTCAACAGTACACAAAAAATCTTTCTTTGTTGAGTTATGATTCTATAAGATGAGATGTATCGCGTGTATTTATTAAGGAGATGCTTTCATCTGTCGCAAATCAGGTTTCATAAGATCTAATAAACTAACTGAATAGTTTGACTCCTTATTGAATTCTATTCCTTTTAAAAGGCATCCACATTAACTTAATTGAGAAAGTACGAAAAAAAATCTTAAATTAGGGTATTTTTCATGAAATATGTATAAAAATATAATATTAAGGATCCATATTTCAGGGAAAATATCTAATTGGAATGCACGACCTAATTTTACTATACCAAATTGTTACGGTACATCGTTTTTGATCAAATACATTTACATTACCAACTGGGTTATTATTAGCAAACGTTGTATTTAAGACACCATTAATGCCACCCTTGTTAGATGGACTGTACTCGCTCATAGATCATCTTTTCTATGTAATTAAAATAGATATGCAGCAGAACGCTTAATTTTTGTCGTGAAACCAAAAGTGTAGATAATACATCTCTCTTCTTATCACGACATAACCATGAGACGGCGTAGCAAGCGCATCAATATTTTTATGTACTAGTTGCCTTCAAGGCAAATTGATTTATTAATTTTCCATAAAACTTCCATAAAATCATATCATACTGTAATTACGCAACAGCATTTATGTAAAAAGTCATTTGGGAGATGGAAACACACGGGGTAGTCAGGAATCCCGACATACATGCAGATAACAGAGGGTTGAAGTTTGGTATATATCTGTGGTTAATATTGCCTGCCGACAGGCGACTAGTGATGGTCGTGCTCCGAAAAAGTCTGATGAGGTAAATGCAGAATATTAATTGGAAAATGACTGGGAAGAGAAAGCAACCCGATAATTCATGTAAATTTTCGTTGGTTTATATTTAACGTTAAAAAGTCATTAAACGGTAATAGTTGGGAAAGATGATGAATAAATTTACTAAAATCGATCAATTCAATCTTTTATGATTTGCTCATTTGCATGGACCCCAAACCTTTGATTATCGCCTTTACCTTTATCGCCAATGATATTATGTGCTATATGACATGGCCAATATATTCTGTAACTGACGTAAGTTGAAAAACTGTTTGTGATAAAAATGAATGAATCAAGTGGTATGGATGATTGTGTTTGTGCATAATAAATCTCACCACGACCGCTTATTATAAATCCATTTCTTTTGAATAAACACTGCCCACTCAGGTCAGCCACAGAAACACATTAGTTCACAGTTATGAATGTTATCAAAAGGGTTGCACTCAATAACATGAGACAAATCATCATTTCATGACGCGATCCGGAATCCAACGCGTGAACAGTAACTTTTGGTAAAGATAATTGTAATGACGAATTGATCACGATATCCTGTGCTTCATTTTCCAGTTATCTGAACTGTATGATTTTGTTGGAAGACATCAATATTTTTGTTTTATTTAAATTACTTTTGGATGGTGAGAGATGTCGAAACAAACAAAACCAAGAAAACCTTTTGTTACTCGGTTAAAAAGTCGTAATTGCGAAGTTCTGTCTGTTGTACTTTGTATGGCTGTGCTGTGGCATCAATACTAATGTAATCATTAATCATGTTCAATCTGATCACCAAAAAGTATGTAGTAGTGTCTAACTTGGCACCAGATTTTTGTTCATAGTCGTTACACGCAGTTTGGTTATTATTGATCGCAAAATTGATAAAAGAACTAGGTAAGATTGTAAAAAAATGCGTAGTTGAGTTGTTTACAAGGAAAATTATCATTTTTTCTTGACTAGGTAAAGAACTAACAATGATGCTAAAGCGTTGCCCCTTTCCTGCTTGAATCAACTTTTTAATTAACTGGAGTGGCCTAGGCAGGGTATATGCAGATAACCGATTATAACCAGTTATACTTGATTCAAACTGGAACTTTTCTTAAAATAACTTACGCAATGCATCATTGTGGATTTTGGAAGAAAGAGCTATATATAATGCAAGTGGTCCAGAGGGACAAAAAAGACCATGTACCCCACAAATGAAGTACTCATTTCAGTACTGGTATGACATATGGTAAATATGATTCCTGGTTTGGATGTAGGTTCCACTTGGTAAGGACGGGGGAGCTCCTACTCAGTTGGAATTTGTACTTTTGTTGGTTGGTACAAAAATATTTCATAAGCTGATTTGTCCATGTCTAATTATCAATTAGGGAAAAGATATGTATTAAATCGTACGTTTTCTGTGTACTTTATTAGAATTACAAAAATGTGGCTTCCAGTGTAATGTCAATGTCTTAGCAAGTTAAACTTAAAGATGAATACTTGAATGATACTTATGATGATGACATATACAAAGTAGCTTAATATTATAATTCCGAATGAAACTCTAGACTTATTTGCTTCTATGCACTTTTAAGCTTCAATTTATAAGGTATAAAAGTTATATCAAAAAACTGTAAAGGTATATCTGTGTAGTTAACTAAATTAGTATTTAATATCCAAGACATGTTATATCTATACATATAGCACAATATTATGATTGGGTTACCAGAATATCGTTGTATATCAAAATCAATGAAAGATCCATGAGTTATGCAAATAAAAATTAAATTTTTAACAAAGAGACATTAAAAAATACCATACACTAATGTGTATTTTAAGCATCTTTTTATGTATTTTTTATTTTTCGAAAATTTCTCTGATTCCCTTTGCCCTGTATCACAGCCATATAATAACCCTCTACATTCATTAACAGTTCATTTAACATTCAGGTTTCAAGTGTGGAACATTATATACGCCTTTTCGACAAGAATTTAATTTTCATTTAACCATACCCTATTTTTTAACATTGTTCATCTTATCAAAAGGGACATAAATAACTAACCTTAAATCAGATTATTGGTGTTTTTGTGACAAGGAAAGTACACAGATTTTTCTATTTAACCAGCATTTCGAACAATGTAGTCCATTCGACATTTTATTCTCATGAATTTATAATCAGCTCGTTACAAAGCGTTCATTTGAAAGTTGTTTTTATTCTGTTTTGAACAAATGATCGCGCTTGTCTTGAAATTCAATTATTTTTTGGTTCCAGTGAATTTTAATCATTGTTTGTTTTCTTTTTACTCAGAGTTTAAAATATTTTAAAATATTATCTGTTAATTTTATTTTAACTATTTCCACAAAAATATTCTGCTAAATAAAATTCTGGCGACATGGGATTTGAGATTTCAAGTGTGAAATGCAAATTGCCGTCATCTAGTTTCGAGCCTAGATTGGAAAACAGTAGTAGACAAATTTTGAGTTTTACCAGTAGTATAAGACTTTTTACTGTTCTTATCAACAACCTGTCCTCTTCAACACTTTATAAGGCCCCAATTAGTCGTCTTATGAGGTGATCCGTGGAAAAGATTTTTTTTTTGAATTCTGTAAAATTCAAATGAATATATTTTATTTCTTATACATTACCTTATGAAATATTTTCTCAATTTATTTTAAACTAATTAATTCATGAATGTTTGACTAGCCATAAACCTTGTACAGTTTGTGTAATTACATATCTTACTAGATTGTATAAAGAATTAGAAAATCGAAGAATTTAAAAATATCCTAATATTTGGATTTGAAATATTCTCAGTCTAGAGAATTACAAGATTGTTTTAATTTAAAGTTTGTGTAATGGGACATTTTGTTTAAAGCAAAATAACATTAAGTTTTTATCCTCCAATTAAATCGGTTAAAATTTGATCAAATTAATTTTAATTATGGCACTGGATTTCTTAGCTGGATGCGTTGGTGGTAAGCAAAATATTATTTGCCCTATAATATAAAGGGGAAAAGAAAGACTTTAATTCATATTTTTGTAGTTTAATAGAAATTGTCATAATGAATATAGCAAAGCTATAAAAGTACATTTATATTAATTGCAGGAGCTGCTGGTGTCATCGTTGGACATCCTTTAGACACAGTTAAAGTAAGTCCATTTAAGTTACATTTGAATTCATGTTAAGTTACAGTTTATAACATACCTATTAGTTAGTCCTGGTATAATATTTTCTAAAATAAATGCATAATCATAAAAGTGTAAAGGTCTCGATATAATCGACACTTGAGAAACTGGTGCACATCTTTTAGAATGGTTACTTAACATGATGGAATTGTACCTCAACGCGACATTTTATTCAACTCATGCATGGTTCCATTCATTCTATCTAAATGATTAACGCTGAGTCAAGCTTATCACTGCATGAATGGCATATGAAACCATAAAGTTATGGTCAAGTCATTATCACAACATAACTTAAGCAATTACGTGCATAAAATTACTCCATAAAAATAAATAACCATAAAATTGACGTCTAATTGATTATTTTTATATAAATCAAAATGATAAAACTGTTTGCAAACCAGATTTTTGTCGCCCACAGGTTCGTTTACAGACACAGAGTCCAACCAACATTAAATACAGAGGAACTTTCCACTGCTTGAGCACCATCGTCAAACAAGAATCGGTAAATCAATGAAATATTCATGAATATATATGTATCTGCCGAACATTTTATTACTTAAGTCTCAAGATGCCCTTGTTCTAACGTCTAACTGAAACTGATTAAAAGTAACAAAAAATGTACTGCAGACCAGACACCATATGGAACGCAACATTGAAACTTTAATTCTCAGGGGGCACATTGAGACTTTTACTTTGAAACGACCTTCGTTGTAAATTAAACATCTGCGATGACATATGTATGTATTATTTACTTTAATATGAAAATGGTGTAATTTTAAAGGTATCAGGACTTTATAAAGGCATCTCTTCTCCGTTGGTTGGAGTGGCTGGTGTTAATGCCATAATTTTTGGAGTATACGGTGCTCTCAGACCATACGTTAGTGACTCTCCAGGAAATGATGCATTATGGGCTCATTTTGCTGCTGGCAGCATTTCTGGTGCTGTTCAGTCTGTGGTGGCATCACCTATGGAGTTGGTAAAAACAAGAATGCAAATCAACGAGGACAACACCAAAAGCAGAAAAGTTGGCCCCATAGAGGTTCTTAAAGGGATTTACAAAAATGAAGGCGGATTGTTTCGAGGAGTTTTCAAGGGCTGGGGTATCACTTTGGGAAGAGAAATTCCAGGCTTTGGCTTCTACTTTGCTTCATACGAGGCTATGACAAGATTTGGTAATTCAAACAAAATTACCATATGTTTTACTTAAAAATTGCTTACTCATCCATAAAAATGGAGAATGAGAAGTGGGAGTGCTGCTGTAAAGAAAGATGAAACTTGGAATGATGGTGAAAGTATAACAACGCATATTTTTTTGCAGGAGACGGTCAAGTGGGAACACTTGGTATGATGCTAGCTGGTGGAATGGCAGGAGTCATATCCTGGATTGTCACGTTTCCTATTGACGTTGTGAAAACAAGACTTCAATGTGATGATCGTGGAAAATACAGGGGAATTATTGATTGCGTTCGCAAAACATACTCAACTGAAGGCCATCGTGCTTTCTCACGGGGACTCGTATCCACTGTGATTCGTGCCTTTCCAACGAATGCAGCCACTTTCACTGTTGTAACATGGATCATGAGGTAAGAACCAGAAACAGCAGCAAAAGAACATCTATGCATAAGTGGGCACTTATTTGTGTCCTTGAATAATTTTCTCTTGAGTTCACTCCATTTCTCTCAAAAACACTTGCAGAGGAAAAAATTACAAGCTTATAGTATTAGTTAAAAGTATAGTACTATCGGCCATGTCCATTAGTGTATTATAATTCCATCCATTATAAAATTCTAGATTTGCTGAAGAAGCTCGTCCTGTGGATGACATCCAAACTACAAAGCAATATCTCGATGAACTTCTCCACGAAACCTCCAAACTTCAGGGGAAATTTGAAGATTCTCTACGTCCGAAAGTACCCCAGTACCTCTTTTGCGGAAGCTCTTTCACCTCCTGCTCTCTTGCCTCTCGGTGTGCCACATCAGCTCAGAAATATGCTGACAAGACCCAAGTATATTTTAATTTTTATCAAACTTTGCAGCAACAAGCAGCGGCAATCACAAGAAACGGTACATCAAACAGTGAGGACAATGTAGAGGAGGAGTGCGTGGGCGTAGGGAAGAAACAGCGAGTTTCCTTGTTACGTGATACGTTAGCCATGCATATGAATGACGATGATGATGAAGAGATTAATATCAACAACAGTTCAAGACCAAATCAGGATGAGAGGGTAAAATGCAAGTCATCATCCAGCGAAAGCCAAAATAGTGAGTATTCATTGGTAAAGAGAAACAATGAACATAACAGGAATGGAGATAATGCCGTTGTAGATAATGATCGCGTTCCTTCAATATCAAAATCACCTTCATCCGGAATTAAAAGTGAATACCTAGTTGAAAGGGAAATTAATGCAGAGCCAGTCAATACAGCTTACGCTGATGCAATTGAACCAACCTCAAGAACCACTATGATAATTAGCAGTAGCACCAAAACAAATAATGATGCTGTTGATAGTAATTTTAGTAGTAGCGGTTCACTGATTCACGGAAATGACAGATTTTCCCACGAGGCAGCTTCTTTTCCGGTTCAGGTAATGAAGTCAGGGGCGGCCACTGCTACTACTACTGTTAAAACAACCGATAATGATCTTGAATATACAACAACAGGTGCAATAGAGATTCAAAAGAATGTAGCTGAATGCATATGTAATTCTGATAATGAAGATGATGAAGGACTATCAACGACAGATCTAATTTACCTCTCCAAATCGCTGGACATCCCAGCTCATATAATCAAAGCAGCTAGTCTTCAGCAAAAATATAGCTCTAATTCTGGAGATGTACATGCAAGTTCATACACTGAAATCGGGAAAACAAAGGAATCCCAAAGCCCTAGGCCTGCTTCAACTCTAGCCTCGTCACAACCAGCAGCAGTGGGTAAAACTAACAGAAATATGAAAGGAGCTCAAGCGTGGAAGAAATATTGCAAAACACCTGCCCTCAACTTTTGCAGATGTTTTGAGGACCATTGTGTCTGCTACATTTAAAAGTAAATGCAATGAAAAAGTCAGGAGCATATGGCATCTTAATTCACAATTTTTAACTACTTTGGTTTGACTAGACACAGCATGCTAATTAATGTGCCTTGTTAGATATTGTAAGCGTTTTTTTACTCTCCTTTACATCCTTCATCCCTAGAGACAAAGGTGTTGAATACTCCTATTTAAACTTAACTTACAACATAAAGACAAAACAATTCCTCAACAAAATGGTTGAAAGGGTTCCACTCACCATCTCGCAAAGTAAATTATATTACTATAATCAACCAAATTAAATCTACTTACGCATTGTGGTAAAGTTCACACTTAACTTTGAAGAGAACACTTTCCAAAGAAAGCATCTGTCACATTTAAACAAGATGTTAGCTCATTAAGCCAGTTCAATTAAATTCCAATTAACCTAAAAACTGATACTAATGTAAACTTCAGTGAATAATAGATGTTTTGTTTCATTACGCAGAGTAAATTCCTTTAAAAGCTCGTCATTCAATTTTATCAGATAGAAGCTGAAAAACAAACAAACAAATCACCAGAGCCCAAGAAAAGATAAGGTGTCATATAACTATAATAGCCATTTCTTTTCTTCGGCACACCAGACTATGGGCTAAGCTTTTTATGCAACAAACACTCGTTAGTCCTGCGCTTAACTTCATGTTTCTCATAAAGTGTGAAATATGATCGCAATTTATTCATGTTTTGCTCATGAACTAATTTTGACCTTTGCTGCCTTAGATTAAAATGATTGACTATTATATAGTCAGTTTAACTGTTTACTTAGTAGTGAACTCTGTATAAAGTGTAATTTGTAATTGTTGAAAATATATATATACATACACATGTACATTTTGAAAACTATATTATTTTTTCCATCTCGATGTGTGTACATCATAAATGTAATGTGCAAACTATGCCTACATATTATGCCTAATTTTATTAATCATGACTAAGAAAATACTCTTACATTATTAAGTATGTATTATGATAAGTTTCTTGTTTTTGAGTTTGTTTTGATAAAGACCAAATGAACAGTTCCAAAAATGCCTGTTCTAAAAACCTTGTTTGTATGATTGCTACTTGTACTTTAAACTAGTTCTATACTATATGTATAAAGATATTTCTTTTAACAATGGCCTGGAAATGTATAAATATTATGTTTACAGCAGGAGTGCCAAAGACAAATTATATTGTGATACAAAATGCAGAATGAAATAAACTTTTTAAATCCACTGAAATGTAGTTTTTATAATATTATTTATTATAATCAGAATATCAGAAAGTTCAACTAAGCTAGCTTTTTCTGCACGACGTGTTTAAATTGATTTAATCCATTCGATTCATATTTCAGATGCAGTTATTGGTAATAGTTAAGGAGCGGATTTATAGGCACCAAATCACCCTAAAATAGGCAGGCAAAAAAGGCACGAAAAATGCCAAAATAGGCA
>JAQFZH010003243.1:0-14264 GCA_034695485.1 Entomobrya nivalis | reverse complement strand
TACGATAAACTTAAATCTGTACACCAACACTTCAAGCTTCCAAAATATTCTACAAAAGAAATTGAATCGATCGGGAAAATAAATCTATTAAATTAAATTCTAAACAACGTGAGCATAGACTCTTTTAGAATGAATTCAATTTAACTCATAGTATAATTATTGTATGCATGCTTAAAATGCTGATTCCAGTTTGTAATCTCTCTAGAAGGAAAGCATAGTAATTTGTCCTTAAAGTATTTTGGGATTACATGCATAAAATATGTGGTTGGAGAATCGATGATAGACATACATATAAATAAAGTACATTGGTAAAATTTGTCGTCGTAAATTTAGACTCGCAATCCCAATATGTGAGCATGAGTCTAAAATTCAATTACGTTTCACCTCATTTCCTTCTCTTCTACTGCGATAATAATATTTTTGAGTGTCAGGTAAAAATAATTTTGCACATAACAATTTTGTTTCCACAAAAATCTCAGATTAATCGTGTGTCGTCACCATTACCAGAGAAGTCAACCAGCAAAACTTGAAGTTTTTGCAGTTGTTGTAATGCTAACTCTAGAATTTTAGAAAGGAATGAATTTAAGTAGTTTCTTTTTCTATACTATAATTTATGGGTCTTTGTAAACTTAAACAAAACTAACGTTCAATGCGGAATTCAGGTTGGTGTCTTTACTTAAGTTTAGCGGTTCTGCAAACAAAACTTACAGTTTCGAGTTTCGCTGTACCGTGCAGTGAAGTATTGCTAATGTTTTATTCTAGAAGAAAATAAGAAAGCCAACCTAACCTAATGAGTATTTGTGTATGTGTTATTATTTTAAACTTGGAGGGTGTAAGTAAAGTTTTTTTTATTTAAAAGAAAACGAATGCACAACAAACGAGATATTTTTTTGTTTAGCTTGTTGATTGATGTGGTACCTTTGTTCAATTTTGTGTATTTTCTTGCTCTCCAAGTCACAAGTTTAAATGCGTACATGAAGAAAGAGTTGAGTAAGCATTTCATTCTGTATTTTTCTTTTGTATAAACCTCACAATCTGTATATTGCTTTTTGAAAGAAGAAAAGGGGCAAACCTATGCTACGAAGTTTTCTCGAGTAAGTTGAATAATAATATGTAGTTACGTTACAATACAAGTGTGTTGTGCCGTGCGGGTGCATTATAAAGGTATTTCGTTTTGTTGTACAGCATATATGTTTTTTATGAATACTACTCCCATCACTGACGTTACTGCTTGACTTGTAAAAGTTTTACCGTGGCTGAGTACTTATATTGTTTGTATTTCGTTCGCGTTTCTTCCTCCTGCTCTTCTTAAATTTACTCGTCATTCCCATTCTATTTCTCTTTTACAATAAGAGGTTTGGCTTGATTTCTTGAAAGTTTTTTTTGTAAGAGATATGCAAATTAAATAAGATTTCAGAGTATGAGGTTTCACGTTTCTTCATTGTAATGGATGCTACTATATGTGACATGTTCTATTGTCCAAACGTTGGTTTGAAAAATACAAACGGCCTAGCTCGAGCTTTTAAAACTAACCAACTATCAAATACTAAAATATATAAAGTTACCATATACATCAGGTTGTAGAATATTTGCCTATATAGTGACGAGATAAATGTTCCACTTCCAATGTTTCACAGGGTTTAATAATTTGTCAGACTATTTTGTATCAATAGTTATGCAATGTTGCACAAGGACTTAAGTTGACATGCATGACAGAACGGGTAAAGTATTAACATTCATTTCAAACTACCAAAAAGCTATACAAAGTATTTAATAAAACTCTTGCGTTCAGCCTTCTCTATCTCTACATATTTTGAAATATACATTGTTTCTTTAGCTCACCTCTTTTTCTTCTGGCCACATTTTTTAAAAGATTGCACGAGCAGAAAAATTGGCTTAGCAATTTCATTTTCTACTATGTACATGTCAATCCATAAACCTACACAGGCGAGGCGGTATGCAATATAGTAATATAGAACATATACCTATACATAAAGACTGCATAGTATAACTTAACATAAATTTAGAAACAAGTTACGTTAGTTCATCTTTTTCTCTCTCTTTTCAATTCACGCAGCAGAGAAAGTTGTTGAAAGATGCTCTATTCTCCAACACACAGTTGATGTTGATTTTGTTATCTATCCGCTGCGTCATGCTCTTATATGGTGGTCTGCTCTGGTTTTAAATTTGAACTCGCTCACTGAGCTTTGTGCTCTTATTGTAAGTTGTAACATGAATGAAAAAATCCTCTACCTTTTGCTTGCTACACATTTAGCTTTTTCAACTTTAACCGTCCCACTTTAAACCAAGTTGCTTATTTTCATATGCATACCCTGACTCATACATAATATCTTCATTTGCAGTACTACCAGGCGATGATGATGGCCGTGGCAAGAATGAATTTTTGTTTCGCCATACATCTGTACTTTTACTCAGAACCTGTAAAGTTGTTGTACTTGATGTAAGTGTACCTACGAATTACAAAATGTATTATTTTCGTCTCAAGAAAGTAAGCCTACAGACAAAAGAAACAGAGCCGCGTACATATTTGTATGTATGTTAAAAGGGTTTCCTTTAAACTGTGCCAGCTTTCTTCATTCTGTTCGTATCCAACGTTTTTTTGTTCACTTCAAGACCATTTTACTTCGGGTTTCCTCCCGTCCTGTAGTTTCCAAAAAAAAACTAGCCCATCCTTTTAGTCTGAGATGATTCCAGTGAATCCCCATTCCACCACAGAAGGGCTTGAGCATTTCGAAACATAAGTGAAAGGAATACAAGCAGAGCATCTGCAGTTGAATAAAGAAAAAAAAACTCTTGAAAGAGTCTTACTTTTCCTTTTTGTACTGAGGTAAAGTAAGTGGAGATATATGTAAGCAACTCTTCTTGTGAAACATCATACAAACCAACTTATCTTATTCTTTCACACACAACCAAAACCTACAATATTTCTGATACGAGCCCTAGAAGTTACCTACAAAAAGGATAACGAAACAACTGTATTGTGTCTGGAAAACACACAAACCGCAGTTTCGTTGTCTTGTTTAAGTAGGAATTCACTCTTTGGCACTGTATCATCATCATCCTTTATTTCCGTTCGTCTTCCTTTTCTGTCCTCTTGTTCTTTAAAATAAAGTAAAAACAATGGATTACGGTGGTGTCCCACTTGTACGTTTTTTTTGCGAGGAATAACAACAAAAAAAGAGGTACAAGCAAAGAAATTCTTTGTACATTCAACATTTCTAAAATTGCCTTAAAATGGAAAAAGTGTAGAAAACTACTTACTTGTTACGACAAACAAGATCATAACATTTTAGAATTCATGAATAAATATATATATATATATATACATGCCTACATGTATATATGTCTACTTGTCTACATAAATATGTCGGTATTTTGTTGTGCATGCAAAATAAGTGTTTGCTGTAGTACAATAATAAAATAAGCTAGTATGCAGTAAAACAATAAGGAAAATGCGCGAAAAATAGACGGTATGTAATTTTTTTTTACGTATTCATGATTCGATTCAAGGTGTGTTAGGTGTTTTATGATATGCTAAGGTGTAAACTCCTTTCAAAGAATATTTAGATTCTGAACTATTTCTTTTTAAAGTTTTAACGTTTTCTGTTCAACTACCATTGCTTGGCAGAGCAAGACAGACAAAACTTGATATGGTAGAAAGTTGTGTTTCTTTAAAAGCGCGTTACTTGACAAAAAGAGTGCCTTGAATCATCACCATCCTCATTGGCTTTCATCATTCAACTTGCTCTGCGTTCGATGCGTCATACATACTAAAAAGTATTTGTGGTAATATTGTTCTCGCTGTACCGGTAGTGCGTTGTATTTGTATTTGCAGTCTAGCAGACCATCTCCCTAAACATATATGATGCTCGTGTTGTCTTTGTTGTTACATTGTATACTACTACAACTACATATTATGTCCTTTCATCATGAGAAGTTTATGTTTAGGCTTATTCAGTCGGCCACAAGAAACGCTCAAACCTGCTAACATAACAATTCAAATTAAATTTCGTTCGAAATTTGGATATGATGTAGAAAAACAAGTAGCCAATGGACTGCAAGGGACTTTAAGAGAAAGTCTTCGCAGGTTTTTACCGACCCTTGTCCAAAAATTACACGTGCCCTTCCACTCACTCATTGCATTTGTATGTGCATACACACACAACATAATGGTAACAATTTCATCCATATTCTCACGTTAGCTTTCTTGCGCAGTGTTTGTCAATTCAATCTCTCTATCATCATCACTACCCACCACCATAAACATCTATTTTCCAGTTCATTTTCCCTGGAGTTGACCAAGAAAGACTTGAAAATGCATGTATGCAATGCACGAACATACAAATCCAGATTCTCAGATCCCTTCAGGAGGCATCCATCTATTCATCGGAGCACTCTCTTTTCCACAAAAGCAACAACAAATTTCTTTCTTGAGGTTGAGAGAAATTCACACTAAAAGGGCTGCCAGTTTTCTACTGACTTTTGGTAAAACAGTTGATGGGAATGCCAAAGTCGATGGTTGATGCACAGGAAGGATGAAATGTAGCACCAGTAAGTCGTGGTGTTGGTGATGATGATGAAGGAAATATGGAAATGGATGCATGTTGTACATAGGCACATATTACATGTGTGTGTGCTGTGCGTCATATTGTATCACTTTTCAAATGAGATACATATTTTAGATGCGTCTACTCATTCAATTTCATTTTTAGACATGAACTCAAACGGTACACTAGACTTGTGTTCCATTACCTTAGTTGACTACCCGAGTGTTTTATTATTAAGAAATGCTCCATTTCATGGCTGAGTTTAATCAGGTGTTGTGGTGTCTTTCATACACCCGTTATTTCATACACTTAAATATGTCTGTAAAGAGAAAGAGAAAAACGTCACCCATCTTTAAGTAGTTTACTACACAATGTATTTATGTATGCATATACCGACCGACTATAGAAACATGAACTTAAAACAAGTGTATTTGAAATGTCTACCAACCAACCTTGCCATCAGCTATCTATCTAATTAATTAATACACACAAGCATAACCCTGTCATACTTTAGCTGTATGTGGTTTAAAATGTGACACCGAAATCGTATTGGTGCACTTTGCACTGCAAAATAATAAATAAATAAGATTGCTGTACATTTATTATTGTCCTAATAAAGCATACATTCAATATCAAAATGGTTGTTGATTGGCAGACGTTTTCAACTATTTTAATTTGCTTCAATTTGGTTCGAACTCGATCTCTAAAATGACTTTGTTGTTTGCCGTACATCTATTATATGCATTTCATTAATTTGTTTGCGTAACGCAGAAGCTCAAAAATGTTTTGTGTTCGGTGGAATAGGCATGCGTGTAGTACCACTGCTGTAGAGTTGCTTTACGAATCGTAGTTGTTTCCGTGTTTGCTTATGATATCCACTAAAAGAGACGATGCACCACAGTATGTGTAAATTCACAGCACATTGTGTACATATGGCGTTTAATTTTACAAAAGGCTCGACATGAGAATGTGAGAATTTAAGCCAAGATGATGAGAGTGCATCATCCAAAAAGCTTCTGGTACTTTGTTCTTATAATAATAAACGATTTCGCTACTTATATTGCCACATATAAATTCCATGTCCATATACATACAAGACTATGGATGGTTTTAGATGCAAACATGAGGAAATTGTGAAATATTGCTGAACTCAATCCATTTCTACATTTTTTTGCTATGCATATATTCTTATTTCACTAACTCAAAAAAGTGCACCAATACATGCACACCTTTTAATAACAATGTATGTAACATCCCTGAAAGTGAAGAGTATATAAGGTGTAAGGTATATTCGTTAGTATTTTTATAAAATGTTTAATTTTCTTGTTCTTTCTACTATACTGAAGTCTTCTGTAGGCTTCAGCTAAAGCTAGAGTTTCAGCTAGACAGCATAAGTTTCTCCTATTGATATAAAGTTAAATATATGCGTCTAAAAAGAGACCCAATATCAGCATATAGTCTGGCTTTCATAATATAAGCTATTGCATTTCCTTCGTCGTCCACCGTGTGCGGGTGAGCTGGTGTGTAGGAGAAAGAGGGAGAGAGAAAAATAGAATGGGAGAGCTGTATATGTGCGTTCCTTCCTCTTGATTTTCATTCTCTCTTCTTCCATCTCTTTTATGCTTTCTCCTCGTTTCTCGTGCTTTTCATTTGGAGGACGCAACGCAATAGTTTTCTCACCATTTTGCTACCACTACAACGAAACTACTTCTCTTTTTTCGTGCTCGTTCACTTTTCCCTTTAATATGGGAACTCGGTATGTTTAACTCTTTTTGCATTGGTTTTAGGGAACACTTTTACTTGTCTCGGTGTTGTTGGATTCTAAAGGAAGAAAGTAATACAACAAGCATGTGAGAACGTCGAGGAGTGTAGTAGACAGACTCTTGTCCTTTCTCTGGCGGCTGTCGGGTTTACTACTGCCACCATACGTACGTATCGTATCTCTATACTTTTTGGAATAGTGTGTACGTACGTATTTTCTGTCGATGTTCTATGTTGCATGGTAAAAGTGAGAGAAAGGGAGGGAGAGAGAAAGAGCAAACGAGAAGAACTAGGAATTAGTCCAGGGAGTTCAGTCAGTTAATACAAGTTGAGTGAGGCGGTCGTTTGTTCATTCATTCATTCATATAACGACACAACCGACTCACAAACAGGAAAATATTGAGGAACAGACAGACAGACGTCAAACAGTTGTACAGTGAACAAGCGAAAGGGGGAAAACTATTTTCGCTCGTGCTACTTCCGTTTGTGGATAGTTTCGGTGGATTTTATCGTCGTCGTCACTGTCCCAAAGGAGGAGAGGAAAACACGCTCCGTCAGTCTCAAGTGGTATTGCTATAAATTTTTATTTTTCATTGTTTCGTCTCTTATTTTGCTATTTCTCAAATAGATTGAAATTTTGTTTTGGAACTGCTTTACTTTTTTATCTAGTTGTGCATTATCATAAAAGTAATAATCTGGTGTTTGCAAAACATACTAAAAATTCACATTCGCAAATTTACATTCAAATAAAATACTAGAGTCCATAGATTGTTTATTGCATATACATTTTAATCATCCAACCAATCACACAAAAAGAATACTTGAAAGAGACAGTCATAAGACATCAATAAATTAATTTGTACCATCGTTAATAAGTTATGTGACAACATTAAATAGTCTACCTCCTGCACAGTGCAGTCATTAGGAAATCCCAATTTCTTCCAAGACAGTACGACATTTTCTAACTTCAGCCTTTTCAAATATTAATGGTTGTTAAACGTATAACTTACGTATATGTATATCTGTATATTTGTTGGCCACACACAGTGATCTTCAAATGAGAATGAAAAATTGTCTATATATTCATTTCACCCAAAAAGAAGAAGGAAAGGTCATCAGGCGTGGCAAACTCATAAAATATCATTGAAGCACTCTTATCAAAGTTATTAACGGTTCCCTGAGCTCAAATTGCAATTTTCCACGTTACCAGAGACGAAATACATTAGAGTATACCTTGAGCGAAAATAATAAAGGTCTGATTTTGACCCCGTGTGTGCACTTTATATGTACTTTTTTATAAGCTCGAAAAAAGAATCAACAAACAAAATACCCATCCGTCCGTCAGTCCCTAGATCAGGCTACACAACGCAAAGTTGTTGGTTTTGCTTTCTCAACAACAGCGTACAATGTGTACCTACATACGTATAAGTTAGCTTGTGTGCTATTTATTTGATGGTCCTTGGTCTCCCAAGCCAAAACTTTTCGATGCACTTTCCCCCAGCAAAAAAATCTAGGACATTCATACGTACGTATGGTGAAAATATTCTCATATAATTGTGGGTAATTCCAATCCAATTTTCTTTGCAAAGACACACAAAAAAGCAAAGGAAATTATTGTTCTTGTTATGCCTTCCTGCTACATTGAATTAAGCAAATAAAACACCCTTTCCCGAACGGACTTATTTTGAAACGTTCACATACCAGACCAGACCATTACAACGATTCCGTGGATTTTCTTAAACCATACACAACTCGGCTGGCTATATAAAACGAGAGGAAATTATGCGTTAAATATGCGAAAGCCAGTTGTTGTATTAACGCATATTGGGCATTCTCTTTAATACCTTTCTGGCCATTAGGCAAAAATATGAAGAAAATTTAAGGTATAATCGAGTTAGTAGAAGAAAACTCATTTTGTGGCATATGTAGCTAGCTTTCATTATGTGTTAGTGGTATGTAAGCATAAATGGGTTGCAGCATGTAGGATAAAATGAATAACTAAAAATGGGTGTAATGAAACGAGCATATTGTTACGTTGCTGGATAATTTCATCGGGTAAAAAGATGGATAACTAGTTTTTCTCCTTCATCAAAACCTATACATATTCAATATATGTATATGGAACACGTAGCTCCAGCTAAGCGCATGTATGGGTTTTTTCCATCTTAATAATAAGCAACTATGCACGCGACAAAGAATAATGGAGTCACATATCCGGTGGCGGCTTACACTCACATACCACCATAAAAACATAGCGCCAATTCCTTGCAATTTTTTTCCCATTCTATGAAAGCTGCATTAAGTTTTGTGGAGAAATCAACAATATGGATTTTTAACAGTAACACATTTTGGTTACAATAATAAAAAGTTCTATATAACGGAACTGCTCCACCACTACTGTTATTTCCATTATTATGTTTTAACTACATAGTCTAGTGTAATAAACAGTCCTACTTAATTCCTGTGCAAAGCAACAATAAATATTGGGCTGAGAACAAGCCAGCAACCACCCGCTGGGTTGCAAATGCGATAACTTATATACATTCAGAGAGAGCAAATTGACCATGTTAGGTTGTTACTAATAAAACATATAGTGATTAGTTTTTGCCTTTTCATTTTTTTGTATTACTTATGAAAAATAGTAGAGCCCGAGTTTGCTATATGTATAAATAGTCAAAAACTTATCTAGATGACAAAGATATTCCATCATGGCATTTTTTTGGACGATTTGTGTTGTTCTAAAGGGAAAAAGTGTTGTTTTATTGATGAAGCAACACATTATAACGCTATTCTTATTACTACAAAACTACTCCGCTGTAATTACATACACATGGTCAAACATTGAGTCGAAGAGAGTATACAAACACCTCGCGCTCTCTCATTTGCTATCATTTCGTCAACATTATAGTTGTATTTTGATGATAGAGCTTTCTTCATCTTCATTTTATTTCATGGATGGTTAGTTTTTTGTAGCAAAGGCAGCAGCGATGGTAATAAATACACACCACCGAGGAGGAGAAATTGCTATCAAGTCATAATAGCTTTCACCAGAAGACATGACCATGTTTTATCACCAAACGAGTGGAGTGTGTATCTTTTCTAGGAGCAAAAAGTAGTCACATTAAGGTCAACATTAAGACCAGTTACAAGAGCCATTAGAACTGGGCTCGTTGGTTGTATCTAGCAATATTCTGAAAAACAATATTCTATAAAAATATACATTGGTTAAAGACGAAAGTCAGTGGTGGTGGCTTGGTAAGCTACTAGCTGCTTCAGTATTAAAAGTAAACATATACACGTAACACTAACACTTTTACAACAAACAAATAGATAAAAGCAGAGAGGTATACTTCAAGCCAACCACATATTATCACCCCTACCATCCGGAATATTGAGAAAGACAGTGTCGAAGTAGGAAAGAAAGCAAAACGTAAAAGCTCTTTTTATGATAAAAGGTATATGCGCTTGTTTTCTTAATACTTGGCATATGTCTTATTTTATTATATGTGATTATATGAAACCCATGTTGAGGAATATGTACTCATTTTGCATTGAGTATATAGTAAGGTTTGTACTAGATCCGACCCAAAAGGTTTACTTGCGATGAAGGCATCAAGTTTCCCAAAAAAAATGTTGGCTTTTACTCTAAACCAGTTAAAACCATCTAGCCTAGCAGTCAGGTTTGTTTACCGATCATGTGGCACAAGTAAAATATATTATACGTGTGTGAATAAGAAAGGCAAAACTGGAAAAAAAGTTGTTTTTACAGACAGACGCATGAAAACACGGCAAATGCAAAGAACGTATGGCTAAACTGTGTTGTAATAAGAATTCCAAGGCAAACAGAAATGAAAAATCATTTTGTTCTATCTTCTGAGAAAGTTTTTTTGGATTGTGGACACGGTACATATTTTTTACTCATTTTGTAGTTTTAGAGTTACCCAATTTTGTAAATTCCCATTCTTCGAAACAAGGCCATAAATGTTTTGTAGTGTGTTATTCGGTGTATATGGAAGATAAAAGATATTAATTCTTAAGAATTACAACAGCTGCAGAATTATGGTAGAAGAACGCAAGATTTCTTTCCTACAAAAGAAATTCCTTTTTTTGTTCGCCTTTTCTTATAAAAAGAGAATAAAATGACAAACTCAGTAGGAAACTGATATGATTTATAGAAGGTTATTTATAAACACATTAGCATTTTGTGCCCATTTCTATTAAAACTTGGAACACTGTCCGCTGTATTAATATAATAACTTCACATATAATGCACTTTTATTGCTCATGGCTGGCACCCTGTGTTTGTATAGCTTGCTAAAATTAGCCCATTCTTTTCCATGTCGTGTATCTGTTTTTCTTGTTTCATTTTTCAAACGTGTTTTGATGCATATACACGCGTTGAAATCTAAGCTTATGTAGGCTTTTACTGCTCTACAGTAAACGCATTTTAATTGAATGATAAATATAATCATAAAACGTAATGTTGTTTAAATTTTTACATCCCACATTAAGAAGCCCATTCAGATAGCTTGTAAAAATCCCCCAGATAAAGGTTTCTTTCGGAGAAAAATATTATTTTATTGTCAACTTGCATCCAGTAAGCATATTTTCTACATTCGTAAATGATCATAATACGTAAACTTTTCAGCAAATGTAAGTTGCCTCATTTTGGCATTCACTGTTTGTAGGTTTGCTCATCATTGGTTTAATAAGTACGTTTTCTCCACTCAGCCTTGTCTTAGCTGCTAGTGTCCTTCTAAAAGATTTCTTCACACTGAAATTGTCTTTGAACAAAATCCAAAGCGCAATTTTGGAATTGATCTGAAGTGCAAATCCATTCAAGCGAGTTTGAACATTGGCAAAAAAAGTGTTGAAAAGCTGACGAGAGAAGTAAGTAACATTAGTTATCTTGCAATGTCTTTTCTTAGGCTCAGATTTACGCCTTTGTTCTTAGCACATTCTTTCCTATCCTAAATCCAACTAAAATGGAAAATACCATAAAGGAATCGAAATATTTTTTAAAGGAGGATAGCGAATAAACTCTTTGATATCCTCTTATCATTGTGCAAAATATATAACCCTGTAAATTCCGTTGTTTGTACCATTTCAACTGTGAGTTTTTCATGAAAATCGAAATTTATAGTATCCGAATAGTTGAGATAAGAAGAGCTTTAAAAGATGCTTCAAGACTGTACTGCTTGTACTTTACACTGCAGTACTAAATTGCAAGAAGAAAGTATATTTATCGCTTTCAGGTTTATTATATTTCATATTATTCAAACCAAGCGTTCAGAACGGCTCTGAATTTTTTTTCAATAGGACTTTCTTTTCTAAAGCACAAGAATATAAGTGAGTATTTTCAAAAACTTCTCATTCACTTCACTACATTTTCGTCTTCTGTTGTAAATGAAGGTTGTTCTGTGCTTAAGATCATTTCTTTTTTTAAATCTAGAAGAATATAAAACGGTGACACTTTTGTAGTTGCATTCAGCAGGAAAACGACAACTTTTTTAACCATTGTGCACACACAAATGTACAAAAGTATGTTTTTCTGTGCAAGCCCTCCTCCTTGAATGGGTTCCTTTTTTTACTCGTTTTTTGGTTTTCAGCTTGCCAAAAAATTCTCTAGTTTCCCATAATAAAAGTCACCGTTTCCTTTTCTACCCATTTCTTGGCTGCGTATACTCTGCATGCTCTTGCTCTTTGTCTGTGTTTGTAGTATCAAGTATCTAGTGTGTAGTCATTCTGTAACTTTTTTTTATTACACGCTTCCACATTTATGTACATAATTTTGTCATGTTCATTTTTACTCTTATGGTTAAGCTCAGTTTTACGTACAATGTGTCTTAAGTACATTACACAGTTATTGTTGACCTATTTCTGACATGGACTCTTATTCTTGTCCTGCTCCCACTGTTGTGTGTGATGGTGGATGGTTTGGTGGCTGGTGCTGCTTCTCTTGATACTAAACCATCAGCCCATTTTCTACTTACTTTCCACCGACATCGTTTTCTCTCATTTATAGTACCTTTTGAATTGCATGTAAATATACGTAAAAAAATGTACACGTATAAGACATGTATACATAATACATACCTTTCGACAGCGTATATAATACTATTAGTCCACACATCCCAGAAGTGCAACTCTAATTTTTCGTTTCTTTCTTGTTTGGACAGTTTTACGTGCCCCATGCTTACCATGTGCGTTTATGAATGTCTGATGTTGTTTCTCCCCAAAAAAGTATTCGTTCGATGCTATCTTCCACTCTTATAATGTTTGAATGTTACGTTCTCCTTGTTAACTCACATAGCTCGTTTTCTCTTTCCCTCTTCCATCTCCCAATGCACAAACATGTGAAAAGTTTGAAAAGAGCCAAAATGAAGAATGTACGAGTCTCAGCTTTTATTTTTTCTGCTTATGTCACGAATATCCAGAATGGGAGCATTAGGAGTTATGCTTTCTTAAATGGTAGCTTATGTTTTATGCTGACTCTGTGAAAGAAGAAAAATTATGACTGCTTATACTTTTAATTGAAGGATATATTGATGTTTACTGGTGAAGAATGACAAGAACAACGAACGTTAGAGCTAAGTGTGTATACACACACATGTGCAACTTATTAAGATTCTTTTTGGTAGAACAGCACGTATGAAAGTTTTAAGAGAGGTATTAAAAATTTCCAATTTACTTTTTAGTATAAAATATACATATATTATGGACTTCCTGAGCTATAAATAAAGTTCGTATTGCATGTCACGCTGTAAGGAAATGAGCTTGTTTCAAGATGAAACTCCAACGCTATCAAATCTGCGTCTCTCAGTGAGTCGGGTCAATTCAGCGATCTATCTTAATATACTCTGGGAATAAACCAACCCAAGAAAAAAGAAGAGCTTCTGGTGGTACTCCGCTCACATTTTCTTCCAGATGAAATAAAAATTGTGTATAAAAAAAGAGCAAGAGATTTTGCTGACGATAGAATATCGGTTCCAAAATAATTTTATGGTGGCTTATAAACAGTTACAATAACTTTACACATAAATACCTTTACACATCGAGGCATATAAATTTTGCTTTACATTCGAACAGGAAGAGAAATGATAAAGTTTTTTCCCATTGTATTCATGTACATTTTTTCATCTGTTATTTCTCTCTCTATTTTACATTTAGTTTTTGAAAATAACATAACTTATAGCAGTTATGTTTGAGAACGATTGGTGCTGAAACGAGGAAACAGATAGTGGGAGAGTTTTCTGGTCTTGTAGTCATTCGATCTTGATATAGTTCCCAGGGCCCAACCAACAGTGTGTGCATAATAAAGAAAAACACCTGGATCGCAAAGGAAGTCACTCTTTCTGTCCTAGAAGCACTTTGTACACACTTGGGAAAGACTGTTCTACACTGCCTAGCTGTACAATTGTTCTCTCCAAGCAAAAAGTAGAACAGAACCAAATGGTGTGTGTAAGTCACAGCCAGCAGTTTACTTGTGTAATGTATGCCTGAAAACACAGAACCCAACCTCTCCTTTTGCTATATACATATCTTTGACGGACGATAAAGGCGGACACGTCCTGTCTCCTGTATATTATCTTCTTGTACGAAAGCAGAAGAATAAGAGGAGGACAGGGAAAAAGTCGAAAAAACATTGCCTTTTTCTTTCTCTCTGGCTGTCTATTTATGTGTGTAGCATCGGTACTGCTGATGCAATTTTGGCAAGCTGATTGAAGTGAACAGGAACTTTCAATTTAGTCCATATTGTGAAAAATATACCTGGTTTGAATGGATATGCATGTATTCCTAGCATGGAAAAAGGCTAATGATGTGTATAGTATCATCATGATTATCATTACTATCATCAGTATTTTTGTAACAAAAAGTAGAGGAATCGTGTAAATTGGAGTGGTGATATCAAGTCTGATGACAAGTCCGCCTCCC
>JAQFZH010003242.1:0-14264 GCA_034695485.1 Entomobrya nivalis | reverse complement strand
ATATCTAAGTTTATGGTTACTTTCGCAATACCATCTTTCATTGCGTTGCAAACAGCCTGTCTATACAATACAATTTCATTCGTATCTGGCAAGGACACGGGAGGTTCAATTTGGTACAATTTATTGTACTGCTATGTCGCGGTTGTCATATTTTTTAACGTAATTTTTGTTTTTGGTATACTTGCGGACGTGCACAATGTTTCTAAAGTGGTTCAAGATTGAATTAATGGAAAATCGGAATTGAAAAGAAATAAATGGTTTAAAAGGTGGTTTAGGTCATGCCCAATTTTTTGAATACATTTTGGCGGATCTAATTTCTTGGATCGATTAACACCACTAACTTTTCAAAATTTCGTAATTAATCAAACTGCGAATTTGATGCTTTTTCAAAAATAAACCATGCAATTTGTCGTCTTGATATCGAATGAATATTAGGATCAGAAAATCCGATGTAACTTTTTGCTTCCATACAACTTGTGTGCACTATTCCACACAAATTGCAAACATCTTAATGGCATATATGTTTATTATTTGTTATATCCAAGGTAAATTCATTGTGGTGATGTAATTTTTATTGTTTGTAAAATGTTCGTTGAACAATTTAGTGATCTAATTCAGTGATATCTACGATTTGAATTAAATCAAGTTTCAAAATAACTAAAAAAAATAATTATCTTTAAATTCTATGCAACCAGAAGTTCATACCACATGATATAATAACTCTTGTCATAATCATTTAGTTTAACATTAATTAAAGCAACCGATCGACGAATATTGTCGTGGTAAATCAGCAAAAACTTTCAGCTATCCATCCACTTTTACAAAGAAATCCTAAACCCTCAATGAGTTTTTAAGTGAAGCACACGAAGTGTTGACTAAATTTCTCTCTAAAACCAATATTGTCACAACAATAAACCAGTTATTATTTAGTAACCAAATTCTAAAAAGTACTTAATATTTTAATTTGGAATCAGACTTTACGCCTACAAAAACTAAAGTACTTTGTTTATTACAAAATTTAATTTGAAAAATAAAAAGTACGTATAATAAGATAACATTTACTCTTAGAAGCAAGTCGTTCAACAAAGTTATAGGGTCACCAATTTTTTGCTTCATAAATTCACAGAAATGGTTAAAATGCAAATAAATTTAATTTTTATTGCGTGTTTAAATTGCTTTGTTTTTGCACAAAATAAAGTAAAATCTTCTCATGCAACTTATCCCCGATTAAAAACTTTATTTTATGACGTTTCACATACAGTTTGCACCATTCATTTATCCTATAATTATAATAAACACAACAATTTGGATCCTCTAAAAGAGAATATTTTAATAGCTTGCATCTTTCCGGAAACATACTGCGTTCTTCTAAATTCACAACAAAACAACATCTCATTACAATCCCACTCTTCAAGTACAGAAATAATGGAATTTGATAAACAGGTTGCAGAACACCTTAAAACTCCAAGCTTTAACCCTTACGACTCTAACTATCTTCTACCAATTTACTTTCATGTTTTCAGTAGCTCGTCTAAACACCATTATCACTGTATCATTCAGTTAAGTTCTGCTAAAGCCACTGGTAAAGATATTCAACTACCGACAAGTCTATCAGCATACACCAACTCTTAAAACGGCTCCCCAAATTATATCGTACTTTTAGGAGAGTTCAATTACCTTAAAAGCAAAATCCCCAAATTTACGTTTCCGGAATATCAACGCTCAATGACCATAATTGTCCATATGAAAAGTCAAACAGTATTTCTCGTCTGTCTCACATGTTTAGGATTTCCAAATCTTAAACTAAGCTGGTTCAAATACAAAAGAGTTCCAATACTACCTGTATATCACGATGATTCAAACAACTGGATGGCTACAATTGATTCATTATGGATAAAACTTCATTCAAATTTTAACACAGGAGTTAAGAAAAATCCCAAAGAGAATAAAATCAGTTCCTGTTCACTTGGAAAAAATAAAAACTCTTGGCTTACCAAATGGAATTTGTGCTATCCCACAGCTTGGATATTACTAAAACATAACTGTTCCACTTTAAATTGCATTTCCTTTCTTTCAACCGAGCTTAACGGAAACATTCTCCAGAATCAGTTAATATTCCATAATCCGTCACAATTTAATCGGTTCAGCAGACATCGATATATTTACGGTTTCAAACCGTCAAATTACAAATACACATTGTTTCGAACATCCGAATCCCACACACCATTACACAGTATACTCAGCCTAATAAAGCCTGTCAACACAATTGGATGGATTACCATAATTTTAACTGTATGTATACTGGACTTTGTACTTCAAAAAACTGGTATTCAAAACGGAGGTTTTTGGATCCTATCAGCTTTGCTAGAACAGGAGAGTGATGGCGGATCGCAAAGGAACTACAAAAACGGATATCTTCTCATCTTGTGGACGTGTACAGGGATTCTGCTACGAAATACTTATACAGGTTCAATGTTCTCGTATATAACTAAAAACGAGTCACCTTTCCTTCCATCTGGTGTTCAACAGCTTGTTGGAAGCTCCAAGGAGTATTTTCCTTTAGTATTTAGTAAGGAAAATGGATGGAATGTAATTTTACAGTCAAAATATGGAAACAGGACCCAAGCTAGTAAATTATTGACGGATATATTGCACTATGGGATAGCTGCAAAACATATGCTGGTTTGTCATTTACCCATGCTCAACAAAATATTGCCAGATTTTACAAAGAATTTGGGAGAAAACAGAAATATCAGTTGTGACGGGAAATTAAACGATGAACAGGTCAGACTCAACTGGACAGAAACAAAGCACTTTGCGTTAATATATGACACCACCTACTTTGACATGTCTTGGCTTAAAGTTGCAATTCAGCTTTTTGGTAAAAGAATTTCATTCGAAAATGTAAACCAAAGAGTTGAATATTCGGAAACATGGATGCTTATGGCATTTCCATATCATTTCTTTGTCGAAATGTATGAAAGGGGTTTGGGCTCCTTAGAACAAAGTGGAATATACAACGAAATTTTGGATTTGCAGCAAAAGATAATCTCTTGTGATTATTTGGATAGGTTTATGAAAAATATGAATTTATCCAATTCGTTTGGAAACCGGTATGCTACGTTACTTATGAAAAAACCGATCTCAATTTCGATATTTCGAGATGATAAGGATGAAAGTGTAGGGTCGCTTGACTTCAAAGGATTGCTGTTTGTCTTTGCATTGCATGGTATATTGGTTATTTTAACGGTGTTAGTCTTTGTAGGGGAACAATTAGTGTAAATCTATGAAAAAATTAATATGATAACTAGCATACACATATCCCATTTCAAATCCTTTTAGTTGTATTTTTTGCTCATTCTTTTGTTTATAAGTGTATGTATTTTTAGTATTATATTGATTTCATTATATGCCATTCCTGACACATTAATTTTAAACTGTAAAATGTACAATGTATTATTTGTATTATGTATTATATGTATTATGTAACTCAAAAATATGCAAAACTATCAACAATTATAGAAAGAGTAAATAAGTAAATACGATAAATGCACATTTGGCTTTTTAATGTTTACCCTATTTCTTAAAATATTTAACACTACATTACACTTCAGAAGCATGTTTTATTTCAGTGATTAAAAGAATGGGTGTATTAACTTTCTCATCCAAAACTAATATTTCTGTATCGCCTTGACAGGCAACCTGTGCGCCACCTTGAAGTTACATAAAAGTTTTCCAAAATTAAGAACTTTCCAAAAGTTATTTATTTTAATTTTAAAACTTTAACTTACTGTGTCCCAGGTAACAAATGTTTTCCGTAGGATGATATGATCCCGGTACGACCACCCCAGTACCAATTACCCTTCCCAAAAATCCCTACAAATGTAAGCAGTGGTATCCCAATGGTCACCCCCACTAGGCAACTGCCTTTTCTCCACATTTTTATTTAAGGTAATCCATTGAGTTCTCCGGTGACTAGGTATTTTGGGTACTTGAAACTCCTCAAATTGATGTTCCACCCTATTTTTCGTGATATAGCAGGATCTCCCAATTAGTTTCCCGGGAACTCACGTTTCATTCTGGTACTATAGCTAGAAGAAGTGCTAATTAAGCGGAGCATGGATAGTTGCTCAATGATTCACATGCTATTTTGCAATGGGCAATGTGGTACATTACAGTTTTATATAGAATCACTGAGCAAGCATCCATGCGGCGCCGAATACCAACTTGTTATAGTGGTAGTAAGCTCGACATAAATAGGTAGACCCGGTTTGCGCATCTTCATATCTGGCTGGCTCGGAGAAACTTTTGTAAGCTGAGGCAATCTGGTTTTGGTCAATCCATGGAATTTCGACGCCATACTTTGGTTGAAATCTTTCGTCGTCTGAAGCTGTTTCTTCGGAAGATTCTGAATCACAATGGATTACATAAGGATATAGACAACTTATTAGAAAAATAAATAGGAAAAATAATTGTCATCCGTCTAAAATAGCCGGGTTTGTCCCCTTTTTCATCGAAATTAGTCCCCAACAAATTAAATACATGCTTTGGTTTGTCCCCTAATAATTTATTGCACAAACACTATCTCCTCATCAAAATTTACAATACTAAACAAATAAGTTAGTGTAATGACTCAACGCTTTTGTGAGTCCTTTTGGTCGACCAGGTCCAAGTTTTATTCCCACTCCTCCAGTAGTAGCCTCAGTCGGTAAAACTAACTTGTCTAACATAGTAGCTAGACCAATTGTATGGAAAACCACACAATCACATCTCCAATACCATTTTTAACAACTTCATGCATAACTTTCTCTCAGTTACGTTCTAGAAATCTAATAAGTTTTTTCTTAAATGGTTTTTGTAATTTCCTTCTATATCAAACTCCTTCTTCCTCTCAAAATTACATGATTACACTGGAATCTGAACCAATGTCAGCCATTTTTTCAAGTTGCTGCTGACTACTTCTCTTTACGGCACCTTGGTTGGATAACAACTGAGAGGACCAACATGAAAATTAGACTTGTCACATCAAAAATAAATAAAAGCAAACAAATTATGCCTGGTAGATACGTACACACGTAGTATGATAACAGTGCATTCACATAACATGAAGAGTACTAAGTAAAACTATTAGGTTTATGAACCCTTTTTAGGGGACAAACAAAGGTATGGAATTAAATTGGCTGGGGATTAACGAAGGTTAATTTGGTACTCAACCAGGTCAAAAAAGGGGACAAACAAATTGTATGCCAAATAAATATATATTTGACCTCCATTTATTTATCTTTTTATGAACAGCTATTTGGTTGGCTGGGGAAAACTGTTTTTGTTCTTATTTCAGCGAATGCTTTATTCCGAATAAATTCCTATTTTCACTGTTCTACATTTTCACACCTCTGTTTAGTATACAAACTTCTATTTATGCATCATTGATAAATCCTATCAACTGGACAAAAGGTGTGCATTGCAAACACTACAAATTATTATTACGTCGCCATGTTTTGTAGTTTGCCAAATGGACGAATATTCCGAAAGTTGTAATATTAACACGTTAATACTAACGAACATTTTAAATTAAACGGGAAGAGAATACTTATAAAAGCACCTCAGATGTAATAAAATTCTAATACTTTGCTAATATCAAAAAAGTTATGAAGTTACATAAGCTAACTTGAAAAGCAAATAATAATTTTACCTATTCCTTTACAAGCTAAAAGCAAACAAGTAGAGATAACTTAAATGCAATCAATGCAATTTTTATATCCATCGTACTTCCTTGAACAGGAGACATTAGAAAAATTTATTAGTCATTTCCTTAAATTAGACCATTTCGCAAACAATTTTCTTTGTACTGCACGTTTACAAAATAAGACAAATATTCAATTAAAAATTTACGGTACCAATGCCAATTTATGTAAGACATTTAACATATGATTTACCAAAATTGCTATTTATTTACAATTATAAACCTACAAATGAAACACTAGCTTTATTTATTTATTTGTAACTAAGCGCAAAATGTTTACAGTCAAGTTAAATAAAAAGTCGAGACATAATAACGGAGTGCCTCTTTCAAGAAAATTGTTATCCCCAAACGATGTTTTAAGCACAGGGAAAGATCTCAAATATCGTCTTAACCATCTTCTAGTGTCATTCGACCAGTTTAGGTATTTAACCTTCTTAAGCGTTTCTTTTGACTTTGAAGTAAGTGATAAAATTGAGGAAACAATTATCAAAGCTAAACAATACTTTTGAATTGAATCGCTTAGAAAATTAAGAATTTGAAGTTGACGATACAATAGCGCATCCGAGTAAATATTTGTGCTAGATTTAAATCTCTTCCAAAATTAACTAATGTTTTCGCAAGTCATTAGTGTACCTATAATTTGAACTACTATACAAAAACAGGCGCCTCCATGAGTACTAAAAAACCAAACCCACAAGTTTCCAAGTAAAACTAATACTTTAACTATGACTCCGAAAATACTAAGCAAAATATGCATACAACCAAATAACTGCAGATTATAACATTCAGGTAGGACGAAGTAACCGATTAATGAGGGTTTACATGGTGATTGCCAATGGCCCCCGAATACAAAACTAGGTGGGAACGCAATCAGTACTTTGAGTTGTGCTTTACTTCCGTAAGTTTTCTGGAATGCGAGTAAGTTATTTAAGTAGGTGGCTATCATAGAGGATTTATTGATATATAAGTATGTGTAGCCCCATGCACATGTAAGGACTATGCAAGTAAATATTCCAAAGATGTTTTCCAATGCAAAGTCCGGTTTATAAAGTAGGTTTAAAATGAGCTGAAAGAATTGCAAAGTTATTGCCATGAAACTTAAATTGATTCGTGCTTTGAATTTTGTTTCATAGGTGTAACAATTGCGTGTGTCAAACAGAATAATTCCATCGTTAGGAGTGGATAAGGTTTGATTTATTTTCGAAGCAGTGGAATTAAAAATACTGGCTTGTTTCAAGGCAATTGTTAGAAGATTTGCTTTTATAAAGAATTTGTTTAAATCTAAGTCGCCACGATGTTGACTTCTTGTAAATACCATTTTTGGACCAAATTAAACAGTGAAAAATCCCAGATTCGGTTTTTGAAATAATTAGTGCTAGTGATTTATATAGAATAAGAGTTAATCTCAATATCTTTGTTTATGAATAATACTTTATACAATAAAGAAAAGTAATGTTGGCGCTTTTTTGTAAAGTTTAAAACAGATTTAAAAAGACAATGTCTAGTAAAACTATCTGAATTGTACACAAAAAATTAAAAGAATTTCACAACAATTCATGTTATAAATAAATTTATGTCACTCTGTAGGGAGACCTGTTCAGTGACTCAGTATAATTTCTTTACTGCGTTGACAAAACACCTTTGTTTGCATCTAGCTATACCGGGAATAAACTAGACAAGAACAAAACAAATCGGAGTAAAAACAACAGATTTAGGTAAACATATTTTGATATTTTGCTTGCATGACCAAACTGGTCTTAAAGACGCACGTACGGTCAGTTTATATTCTATTTTGGTTTAAAACTGTACATTTAAAACAACTATAGGTTTGTAATAAGATATGCTACAAGGGCGTGTCAAATACATGGTTTTGGGTTTCCTTCGAATTGTAAACTTGTGTTTCCAAATAATGTTTGGGACAAATATGTTTACCATATGGAACTTCATGGGTTAACTATTTCTAATTGCTTTTCAAGTCAAAACTCAAGTTTTCCTGGAAAATTATTAAACTTATTTTTCTTATTCGTCATTTATTATTGTCATTGCAAATTCTTAACGGTCAGATGACATCAGTACAATACTGCGTCAAACTCCTAAACGTATGCTTATATACGTACTAAAAACTTTTATTGGATAACAGGGATACATAAGTAGCAAGTTTCTGAACCAGAGTTAATTACGGCTGAGTTTTTCTAGCAAATTTTCCTTTTCAATTTTCAAAGTACATATTCACATTAACAGAAGAAAATATTACGAAGCAACATTAAACTTGCACAATGTTCGACCATCTGATTTATCTAAATTTATATTTTGGAAAATCAATCTGTGCCTTTAACCCAAATAACGAACCTCAGTATTTCATTATAGATGATTATGCCCATTAAACTCTACATTACTTTATCCATACAAAAATGGTCCTTGTGATAAAATAGTAATTTCGCTTTGGTCATAACTTATAACACTCAATATGTTTGTAATCATTCATTTGAATCAATATCGAATATTAATTATAGAACGTGAATATGATTTTTCATTTGTGCATTTTTGTTTGTTTGTACTTTCAGTGGGTGGAGGAGAAGGCAGCGGAAGAATAGAGAACGAGATCTCTGTGTTCAGCGATCAGTACAGCGATCATCACAGCCCAAACCCACCACGGGTCATCATCATAGCAGAGGCAATCTTTTTTTAAAGGGAACTCAACCCTGCTCATGAAGCTTCCATGGTGGTCGACATGGGAGCTGCATTTTTACTACCCCTCCAAACACCATTAAGATTGATATTACAAACAGTTATGGTTTTGAGACACACTAAGATCCCCGAGACCGTAAGAAAATAAACTTCTCCTCAAATTCTTTCTTTCTGCTGTTCTGGCTTACAAAATGCTAACAAATTGGTTCAAAGTCATTAAATCATAAAGTTTGTTAGTAACTCATTTTAAATATTTTGTTCTTTTAATTTATTTGCTTTACAAGGCTTTACGATTTTTTAAGCCTTTTCACCATATTCATGATGTGATTCATAATATGCTTTTTACTAGAAATATTACGCTTGTTTTGGGTGAAGCGAACAAAGAGAGAGATAAAAGTCAGATGTCAGAAACTATTATGTGTATTTTTTGTATAGGTAAACAGAAACCAGCTGGTTACCCACTACAAACCTGTTCAACATTACATTTTTAGCATTCTACCTTTCAACAGCAATTTTTTTTGACGTATTCGTTACTTTTTTAACTTTTTTAACAAATGTACTTAACAGTCAATAATTTAACGGTAAAAAATGAAGACCAGAGAATTAGATTTGTGTTTAATTTGCAATTCTAAAAATATCCCCACCAAAACAACTAAAAATAGAGTTGATGCACTTTCTAAACAGTTAAATGTGATATTTATCGTAAAGTATTTACTAAAACTACCAAACTCACAATTGACACAGTTTCTCCAAAAATATGGAAACCCAGTTAATTGGATAAGTTTATGTAAACAGTGCGCACAGTTAACAGGTCAAGCACAAAAACTACATCTTCAAATGCTACAAATTTCTTCACAATTAAAAGGTATTAAGAAGGAACTTGTGGAAAAGATAAAGCTCCCAGTTAACTATCAATTAACCAAAACCAAACAGAAGGACAACTTTAAAATAATTATCTGGAAGGATGTCAAAGAATTTGTGAAAAATGGTAAAACCGAAAACTAAATAAAAATTTATTTTATTATAATTATCCATTAATTATTTTCATACTTAAATATTAATTAATGTATATTTTTGCTAATTTTCAGATAACCCATGTAACCCTCCTCCTTCACCAGGTCATCCAGAAGAACCAAAATTAACCCGAACCCCAACAATTATAGCTGAGACGACCCTCCATCCTCCCAACTTATCATCTATCCAATTAAATATCGAAAATGACGACCTTCAATGCTGCCCAAATTGCGCCATCAAGTTCCCAACTCAACAAATCCATTATCCTGATACCAATTCCGAAGATGACCCCATTAAACCAAGCAGTTGTTTTATTGGAGATCCCCAAAACTGTTTATATTGTTCCATCCAATATCCCTCCTTATCTTCCCTACTGAAACACATGCAAACCGAACATGGAGTAGATAGACTGCCTTGCCTTCATCCAGGATGTGGCGCAACCTTAAAAAATATCAAACAATATTTTAAACATCGTCAAATTCACAAAAGGAAGGAGGAAGCTGAGCAATTAAATTTAACTGGTGAAATCGATGACCTTCAAGATTCCATTCAGAGTGAACCCCACGAAAGCAAGATAACAATTGAAGAATTTAATGAGGATGAGGAGCAGGCCTTGGAGCATAACGACGACCTTCAAGATAACCACAGTGATGCTAAGGACGACCTTCAGGATAACCATAATGACAATGATGACCACCATCAAGATAGCCAAAAAGATGATGAGAACCTCCCTCAAGATAACTATATTGATAATGACGACCTTCAGGATAACGACTGGTCACCCAGTTGTCAAGCTGAGGAAATTGATATCAAACCTGCAATTAAGATTGATAAGGATGATAAATGTCCTGACCCTTCAGAAAACCCAAATGAAGAGGATGAAAGCCAACAAGAAGCAACTTCAGATAACCCCAAGGTTCATTATCAACCCAAAAAAGTGTTCAAAGCGGAAGTACAAAAGTGTCCCAAGTGTTCAGCCAAGTTTCCCTCAATAACCAGCACTCTAAAACACATGTCAACCTTCCATAAAATGACGAGATTACCTTGCCTCCATTCTGGATGTCAACAAACTTTAAAAAATCTAAAGCAATATTTTAAACATCGGTCCAAACATCTGCGTCCCCCGGAACCAAAAAAGCCCAACAAACCTCGTGTCCCCAAAGTGAAGGTGGTGGGACCCAAATTGTGTGACATATGTGGTGCCTCATTTTCGAGCACAAGTGGTTTGTATTCTCATCGCAATTGTGTGCACGGAGATAAAAAGCGGAAGAGGATTTACAGGGACGCCACATGTCACGTTTGTGGAATTGTGCTGAAAGGGTGTCATCTAAAAATGCACATGTTGAGGAAGCACAAGAATGAGTGTGGGGAGGAGTTTAAAGGGGAGTTTTTTAAATGTGGGGTGATGGGTTGTAAAAGATATTTCATTCAGAAGGACAGGTTGGATAAGCATGTGGATAAGATGCATGATGGATGGGATGGAAATGGGGAGTCTCCTCCAACGAATAAGAAGAAGTGGAAATTTGAGTGTAAATTTTGTGGAAAGGGTTATTTTTGGAAGGGGAAACTAGAGCAGCATGAGCAAGCTCATCAGAATAATTTGGAGGGGAAGAAGCCGTTTATTTGTGAAATTTGTGGGAAGGGATTTGGCATGCCGCTGAATCTGGATAATCACAAGAAATATACGCATAAGCTTGCGAAAAAGTTTCAAAATGTAAATGGGGAGGGGACAATGAAGTGAAGTAAATGATAAGTGCTGACTAATTTGTAGAATGGTGTAAATTAAAAACTAAATGTAAAAATTGTATTTTGTACTTTAATATTTGTTAGTTTAAAATGTAAAGAAAAAAAAACAAATAGGACAATAAAGTTGGTTAATTGACTCTGTTTCTGCATACGATAATTACCATTAAATTGAGAAGAAGGAAATTTGTGGATTGGCAATTAAAGCTTGTCGTCCGAAAGTCCCCATGTTGAGAAAACGTAAGGATGTGTGGGGGTGAGATGGAAAGGGGCAGCCTCCGAAAGATGTATCTGAACTTTTAAATTATATCTAAAGCATTGGTATATTTTAGACAACGGTCATCTCAACACTAAATTTGTTCTAGTTTTAATCTGCTTGACAATGGATCAGGTTTGAAAACAGTTTGGTTCAAATTTCCAGCTAAAAGGACCCTTACAAGCTATTCTTTTTGAGTGGAAAAAAATCGGAAGTTCCAAGAAAAGATTTGCGAAATGATTATATATTTGGCCCAAATAACTGAAAAGTTCGCTGTACCTTTCCGATGCGTTATCGTGATTGCATTTTTATTTTTGGATTGTTCCGACGCTTTATTAGTTATATTTGGCGGAATTTCCTCTATTTACACTACATCTGCTAAATTAATTGGTCAAATGAAAAAACTGTCATATCTACGAAATCGATGTAAAAAAATGATTTTACAAATCTTATTGTCTCTTTAAATTTGTTATTGCGGATGGAAAATTTGTGGATAAGCTTACGCCACTTATTTCTTTAGATTATATTGTGTCGCTTAGTGTTCAGCTTTTGCTATTGGCGGATATTTAGCTGGCTGGGTTGGAAAATCATTTGCGTATCTCATAGTAAAACTCATTAATTTACTTATTTAAGGAAATACGATGTTTAAGTATTCATAATAAAAGCTTCAAAGCTTATGCGGCGTAGATAACCCAATTGTGCTTTAACAGAAAAACAAAGTTCAAACATGCGATAGTTCTAAGAACTTATGTATAAAAAAAATAATTACTTTAAAAATGTTTATACCTTATTGGAGCCAGTAATACTACCTAATATCGATTCCGCTGTCGTAATCCACTGCAAACTAGCCTGCTACTAAACTATACTTTTACTTGTATACGCAGTGGTCTAGTTAACGATCAAAACATATACTGTATTTTATTTTTCTGCAGTTTTTAAAGCATTTAAAACTACAAAATCGCTTTAAACAAAAAGTCTACTAGATATTAAATTTCCAAGCTTTAACACTTTTTTGCTAAATTGATACTAGTACTGATATTACTTACTTTAAAAAATAAAAATGCAAATTTTCTGCCAGCTTTTTTGCATTCAAAATACAATTATATTTCCTTGCTAAATACTACTGAATAGAAAATAAACAAAGGGTATACCTAATACTTTTAGTCGGAAATAAAATGTTCCCGAAAGCTATAAGTCTCCTTTTCTTAGTCATAGTTACCATTCAGTTTACACAACAGTTCGAATTGTTTCAGCAAACAAGCTTAAAAACTGAAATTCAAGTATTGAATATGTTTCCAATGTGCACAATACGTGTAATAAATTTTCACGGTTTGGATATCGATTCCTCAGTTTTAAATCAACCAGTAATTATTTTGCGCTACATCTTTTTGCCCGACGAGCTAAACCTCTATCCTTTTAAACGTTTTGACGAAATATATACGAATTATTCGCTTGTACAAAATGTCAATAATCAAAAATATGACCCCGAAGATTCTTATACGAGACAATTTGAAGGTTTGAAGTTTTGGTTGGCAAATGAAAATACAAATTGTGAAATGAATACATATTTACATCCACCAAATCTATACAGTGATCCAAACCTTTACTACAATCATTCAGAACTTGGGATGGTTATTAAAGATCCAATTTGGATTTATTACAAAATCAAAATAAAAGAGGGCAGGTGGAGAAGTAACTTCCTGAACTCAATGGACAAGTATTCATTGCTTATTTGCCAACCACAAGATCCCTACTCAAGTTGTTCGAACAAACACAAGTTACAAAAGTGGTTTTCAACAGTTCTTGGATATCCAGATCATGTTCGTTTATCGGAAACCATACTTGTGTATGTAACATCAGTTTCAAGAGCGCTTTATGTACTTTGTCCGTATTGCGATCCGTGCACGCCTTTTAAATTCGTATTAGTTGATGCAAACGAATTTAAAATACAACTGGAAAGTGCTGACATTGTGCAAAATACTATATCGAACCCAGAAGCAACTCCTTTTCAAATCGATGTCCGCTTAAATCTTTACATCGAAGCGTATGATGATTTAGAACTTATTGATTGGACTAAAATCCACACTGTGTTCTGGGAACTAACGCAGTTGAAAATAGAAGACGGTTTTGACCTACCATATTTGGCAGATCTACACATATTTTCCAATTGGTTTCCCAATAGATCAGCAGTACATTTCAGGGAAAGAAAAAACAGGGATAGGTATAAATGGAAGTACGTGAAAATTGATGCGTGCAGTAGTTCGAAATATATTCACATGCATCCAAAGCTTCGACCATTTGTAAACAGAATTACTACAACGCAGCTAGGTCAGCACCAAAGCTTTGGTCTAGTACTCCGGAGAAACCAATTAAGATTTGTAAGCTGCCACAAGGAACAAAGTGGCTGGATTCACCAACTGAAAGAACTAGTAATAGTGTTTGATGTTCCGACATGGTTGTTGCTATTAATGTTTTGTGCAGGTCTATGTACAATCCCAAATATTTTGAACAGAGTAACTTTTAAGTTAACTAAATTGCCCCTAGTATCGCTGAAGGATGCTAGCTTTCAATTGTATGGTCTTTTAGTTGACCAGCAATGTAGCTTATTTGAAAACAAATTATTACGAAATGATTCGTCTTTTATATTTACGTTTTTCCTGGTTCCTTTGCTACTGTCTGTTCTAAGCAATGAGTACAGAGGAGATAATATTACGAGATTGACTCTAGATCCACCTCATCATGGAAAAATTATTCATGGCGCTCACAAATTAACTTTTTGTAAAACAAACTTAATTTGTGAGCGCCATGAATAATTTTTTG
>JAQFZH010003241.1:0-14265 GCA_034695485.1 Entomobrya nivalis | reverse complement strand
ATTCAAACACAGCCATCTGCATTTCTTACAACTAAAATATCTGTTCGAAGACGATTGAATAAAATTCCAACTTTTCGGGTAGACGAAAATGGTGTTCCCATATTGCCAAAGGTCATGTTTGTACAAACGCAAGAGTTCAGTAGACTGCCGATAAAAATGAATGTTCAGAGACCTTTACAACGTTTCCCTATTCCATGGAAGTACCCACATAATCAGGTAAGGCTAAGATCTTTACCCCGTAATATCTTCAAAGATTAAAATTTGACATTTTCATGTTGTCGTTCTTTTCTGTAAATTCTTTCGTATGTAAAACGAATACCACATCTGAAATGAGTGTTTATTCCTATGAATACTGCTGAAAATAGCGTATAAAATACTTTTTAAAATGTAAATTATTCATTTTGAAATCGATAAAAAAATCATTAGCTGTAATGTAGTTGGAAGAAATTAGGAAATCGCTTATATCCGATTAACAGTCTAAATTTTTTGTTCTACTTCTGATAAACCTCTTTCCATTTTATACCTCGTTTTTAAATTAAGATGAACTTATGTAACCGTTGAACATGAACGAGAAAAATTCAACATCCTCGTCCTACTTTATCACTAACAATGAGGCTTTCCCCTTATTGCCAATGAGTTGAAAATGTTTGATAGAAACTAATTACGGGATTTATTAATTTTATATGACGAAAAGATCATGTCAAGCAAAGAGAAAAAGGCATTCCCTTTGACGAAGAAGGCTCGACAACGAAGAAATACATATGCTTTTGCGTACTCCAACCGCGCCCTAAGTGATGACGATGGAGCCTCGTCACCAATTAACTTGTTGCACCGATCATCCGTAGCGGGTATGGTTTTAGCTATTTTACAATCTTTATAATTTTTCTACGCACTCATATTTGCCTTTTTCATCAAGAAATTACTATCTTTTCAGAATTAGATCCAACAGAAGATACATCCATAACTAATTCGCTTGCTACTGTAAAGGGTCGTAAGAGTAGTACTCAAGTGGTCAAAGTCAACAATGTCGTGTTAAGTCGAAGGACCAGCTCTACTCAAGGGGTCAACAATGTCGTGTTAAGTCGAAGGACCAGCTCTACGCAAGGGGTCAACGACGGCGTGTTAAGTCAAAGGACCAGCTCTACTCAAGTGATCAACAGTATCTTGTTGAATAAAAAGAGTAGTGAAAGTATATGTTCGTCCTCAGGGGGAAAGCGGTCTCGATCGGGCTCAAAGCACAGGATCAGATTTAGTGAGGAGAATTTCACCCGTGGGGAAAATTTCACACGAGGGGCTAAAGATTTTAATGGAAACACTTTTCGATCTAAATCCCAAGTAAGTGTGTGTCGCTCCGGGGAATGTCGCTCGGGGGGGTCATCCACTACAAGTCTTACAAGTAATTCAAGTTCAAAGAGTTCTCTTAAAGGTTCAAGGCAAAGTTCGCCAGTGAAAAGCCGTAGCAGTGTGAACACCAATAAAAAACGGTCGGCTCCTGCGGTTAGAGAGTTCACAAAACTTCAACAGGTGAACATAGCTTATCTAATATGATATGAAATAGTAGACTAGTGTAATAAGTATTGCTTGTAACGTATTATCTATGGAAAATAATAGGCTTTGAGTGGATACGATACGGACATTGACGAGATTGACTTAATTTCCCCGAGAAGTTTTCATGATGTAACGGAAGCAATATCTAGTGTCAATGATACTTTGATACAGGGGATACTCGACATTGTTAAAACTGTTGCAAATTTATTTACGTTCAGTTTATTTCGACATGAGGAGAATGTGGAACCTACGAATAGTGTAAGTGCAACAAGTACAAATGACACGAACAAGAAGAGCTGAGTAATTGTTTTACAACTAGAAAACATGTATGCTTGATTGCCTGATTCTTGGCCATGCAAATCTGAATATTTTTATGAGCAAAATTTTGTGTAAGGAAAGATTGTTATTGAAAAGTCCACAAAATCGTGCAATTAAAATGATCTCAAAATTTTATTAGCATAAGTAATGGCAAAAGCAAGAAGCAAGTACACAATTTATTCACATACCTATTCGAAATTCAAGCAAACATAAATTCACGTATTCAAAGTTTGAAATCGATGACATAACGCATCTTAACCTGCATATTACATATATTAACTAACGTTTCATAAAAGATTAACAAAATCAAGAACTTTTTCAAACAATGCGTATAAATATGATTAAACAAAAAAATGGTTCACTGATCTTATATTTGCTTAATACTTGGTTTTTCCTTAATCAAGTTCATTGCTCATCAAGTGTAAGTTATCGGCGGACGCAACAGTATTAGCTGTAGTCTCCAAACGAACTTTTTTGTTTGGGGAGCTGGAAGACAGAAACGCTTCTACGAAATTCGATATTATACCTTCCTTGGCTGCAATCGTAGAATGGCCAGTGTTCTTGAAATATTTCACCTGAAATTGTTTAAAATATCATCGCATGAGTTTCAAAAATTTGTACACGTGATAATGAATTGCATTTTTATTAAATTCATAACCTACCACATGTCCTTCAGCTCTTGCGAGATCTAAGAACCGAAACGCATCAATTTGTTCCACAATTTTGCCACCAAAGTGGAGTACGATCACTGGGTAGGTTGTGGAGCGCAATGCAAGCAAAAATCCAAATTTTACTAGGTTTGCAAATGTTTGCAAGCTACTTTCCGAACAATCCGTGCCTGGCTCCTGATGCACATTCAGAACCTTGAAAACTGTTGACAGGACATCTTTGTCAAAATACTTCATTGGAGCAATCAAAAATGGTTCTACACCAGACAGAAGAAATTCTCTCTAGAAATCAGATATTAGCCAAATTTTTTCTTTAAATCTTTAATCTATCATGGTAGAAAAATGAAATGTACAAGATAGAATAAAAATGACGAAGTGGCTTACTATGACTGGCTCCACAACAGAATCGTTCAAATTGTTCCAATGTTCATCTTCAATCCAAAGAATTTTTTTCTGCGGACCAATTTTCGATACAGGCTTGAATGCATCATCGAGAAGTCCCTGAAGGACGCTACAAACACAAGTAAATATTTACATCAATTATAGTTTCCTTTTCATATTGATTCTCGTAAAATTATTAAATTGTTACTTAGATCATCATAATTTACTGACCTTTTCAACGATGGATATCCAAAGCCAACTGGTAAAATCAAATCAGCCAATACATCCAATAAGTCGAATCTAATACATAATTGTATAAAAGTAAAAGTGTGGGAAGCTACATAACGACTAGCACATAAAATTGTGTTTATTTTTCAGAATTTATGTATTTTAATTTGAATGGGAGTCACTTACCCATATTCCCGACAGATTTCTACTGTAACCGGAGTAAGAAACTTTTCATCCTGAATTAGATGACCGTCCACAAAGAAAATGTCGGATTTCCCCATACGACCATCTTGTGTTCTTTCTTCAAAAAAATTTATAGCAACATCCCAAGAAAACTCAGTAATTTTACTCCGATCCTCCTTATCTTTCAGGCATTTCAGCTGGGCTTCCTCCGAAGGTGGATACTCAAGAAGATCCTTGGGGTGAATTCGTTGCATTTTTAAATTTCAAAAATAAGTATAAAAACTTTGGTAATAAAATGACAAAAAACTTTAACTTTTTATTCAATCAATATCAGGAAAAAATCAAGTAAAGTAGAATTTTTGTAAGCACAATAGCTTCGACTTGATTTGCCTTCTTACAAGAAGTAGTAAACTTTCCAATGTCCAACAGTATTTTTCTCTAAGCAACAATGTATAAAATGTGGTAAAAATGAAGAAGTATGATGACATAACATTGTTCTAAATGGTCTCCCGGACAACGATTTGTGTTTAATCAATCAGTGATTTTGTTGATAAATTATCAGAGCATACGCCACCAACAAACCCAGCATCTTTGATTTATGCAAAAAATGTCATTTTAAAGTTACTTTTTCTAATATGTATGTATTTATGAATTGGACAACTTATGTTTGTACCGACCGATCCAAGAAATTGGTACGTTAATGTGAAGAATGTACAGGTTATTCCAATGGGCTCCGAATCCACCTCATAATTAACGGCTAAAAGCTTCAAGCGATATCCAACTGAAATGTCACATTCATCTTGTTTCATTTTTATCCATTGTTTTGTGGCGCAAGTCATCTGCAATTAAAATCATAAAGATGGTGTACTTTAGAACTACAAACATTCCAAAGTAAAAACTACATATGAATCTACTGACAATACCGTTTTATGAACATGAGCTCCGACACCCCACATGACAATATTTTCGAGAAAAAATATGGAGAACACAATGTCCGGATGTTCAGTCATTACCATGTAGGGTGCTTTCGAATAGTATATTACATCCGCTACGTACATAATTAAGAATGTAGTTCCCCACAGCTCGTTCATCTTATCAATTGCATTTCTGTAGTCTTTGTATAACGCATAACCCTAGGTAATTAATGCTGATTTTATAAACATGCTTTACCATCTCCATAAATATGTCTGACAACCATAAAGATAAATGCTCCTTTTAATTACTTCTTCTACTGATACCATATGTCCAAGTCTGGATCGATAGTTAAGTGCTAAATTCAACAAACTTAGCACAATAATTATTCCAAATACCTCTGGCATACAAATATACAATGACCAAGGCGAGATAGTATAGTATATTAACTTCACAGCAAGACTGAATGGGAATTTCTCCACATAGATTGGTAATGATGGATCTCCAAATATGCGTTTTAAAAGTTTCGTGATCATTGCTCTATTGCTAACTGCATAATTGTCATCCAAGAGAATACCATTTACAATCATACATGTCAGAAGACAAAAGCAAATTCCTAGTAGCTACAATGCATAAAAAATCAATTTATAATTTATGTGATATAGTAATCTTTTTTAGTTTGTTTTGTAGATTTATAAAGTACTTTTGTTTTTGAAGCAGGTTTGGAAAGGACTCTGAGTGCTTTTAATGAACTCATAGTACGATCTTGCTGGAAAAGTAAAATGTATGCAACGTAAACTTGCCAGATTGAAATACACGGTTGCATAATAATTCCAAAAATATTTATCACGTTCCCTGGTTGTTTAAGAATGACATTAGCTTGCTCCATTGACGAATATATGGCATAATTCACAACGTAAATGGTCCCCATTAGGTAATAGATCTTGAGGACATATTTTAGAAAGGTCTTTATTGAGGACATACATATATTTTATGATTATGATTGCATAATATTTATAAAAGAGCCATATAATAATGTATATGAATGTATGTAGGTCTAACATAACAATTTTTGTGCTCTGTACCTTTCCGAACTTCGAAGAGTTTACGATGTAGTTCATGCCGTCCCACTTTACTGAAAATGGCACAAGGAAAAAGTATGAAAAGAAATTTACGAAGCCACTAAATACAGATATTCTTCCTTTCATGGCGGTGGTTCTTCCTTTCATTATCTTTTTTATCCTCAAATTAGCGTAATGTGTTGCGGAATAAACGAGTGTTCGGCAACGCCAAAATGCTGTATTTTCTCGATAAATTATATTATTGTTCATTTGATTTACTAAAGTTGATGCAACGTTCTAGTTCTATGAATGTGATTGGTCTCTGATTGTACAGTTCAGCTAGAAATTGTCTCCAACCTGAAAAAACACTATGAAATTTGCGTTCACTAAGCGCTTGTCGAAGTACTTGACTAAATTTAATTTGTGCATATCTTAATCTTTTCAATCTCCACCTCCAGTCACCAGTCAAAATACCTTCACACACGTAATTAGTAGTTCATCGAGTAATAAGGTTCGCCTTTGGTACATTTACTACAAGTGATTTCGCAATTACTTGAATTGTTAACTGGCACTACTCGGGAAAAAATGTATTGATCCACAGTAACGTTTTAGCAACATTCTGTGTCATAATTCGTTTATTATACTGCATTAGGTGAATGGAAGCAATTTTATCTGGGTGACGATTTACGTTTTTACTCAGGTGCAAATTAAACACTTGAATATTTATATCATCAAAATGTAATAGAATTAATGCTACTTTATTTGTATTCTAATTCTAATTATTGTGAGTGCTCAGTTTGCACGATCTCGGTTTCTAACAATTGATGGTAAATAGCAAATTGGTAAATTGGTTCTGTTCCGTCGAATTGGAACTGTATTGGCATGCTAAAGCCAAAACTGTTTTTCTCTATAAAAAATGCGGATTAAGGTACAAGGTATTGACGCAAAAAATCAAGTAGCTTATAACATTGCAGGGGAGCCTGTTTGGTATATAATTATCAAATATGTTAAAAGTACTCCAGCCATCTGAAATGTAAATTAAGGAAAACGTCAATCTACAACGTAGTCAACCTTTTCAAGGCGGTAATAAAACTTCCTAATTCCGACTTACTGAGCAAAGGAAGGTATTTGTAAGATTGAAAAATTTGCAGCTTATAGCCAGTGGAATGACCTCCAACTCATTTATGATCATCATGAGCCGGAACCGATCCTTCAGGTCAATTGTCTCTCGATGTTGGAATGTTCTAATGCGATTCACTACCGCTTTCCGTACCTGTAAAAAATTCCTTATCTGTTTCTTGATGTTTTTCTTAGCGTTACATACTTTATTTTTGCTAGCCTATTTTCTATTTAGTGTAGACATATTTTAGAGTACTTTATAGTGGAAACTCCCAGTTAAAATCCAAGCCAGGATGGAAACAATCATATAAATTATTACTCCGATTACATATGTGCCCCCCGAGTCTTGACCTTTAAGGTAGGAGGGAATGAGGGCGTAATAGGTGACAAACGTTATATAATTTACCAAGATTATAATCCCCATAAAATGATTCAAGATATTTATCCTGTGTTTGATTTTGTGATAAATTTGAATTAACTGTTCCAAAATCAAAACATATTTCCTCAAATTATAACAGTTACATTTATATGTTCTAAATATATATCGTATATTCTAATTATGTACCTGACCCGGAGTATTGATATTAGAGCTTTCAGATAGAAAATTCTGTTGCAGGGCATTTGCTGCAAACACTACACAATACAATGCATATTCCATCGACGTTGAAAAAACGGCGCATTGCACACCCTCAAGAAATAGAAAGTAGTTGATGTACTGCAATGCTTTTTTATCAATACTGCAATTCAATTCAGACATAATCCATAATAAAGAATTTTCTACTGATACTGCAAATTTCTTCACATCCCCGCCTGTCTCTGCTGCAATCTTTATCGAATAAAAAAGCCCAAACAGGTAATGTAACATGCATGTAATGTAAGCCATTGCAGGAGTACTCCGTTTCCACCAATGCTATTTTGAAAAAAACAGAAAACTAATTAAGTATGTAAATTTTACTTTTATACTTTGTAACCCATTTAAATTTATAACTACCAAACAGGAATTTGTTTTTGTAGAAGCTCCAGGAGAATCTATTTTTAAAACGTTGAATAGCTGTTTTACACGCGGTTGACAGAACCAAGATCCTACTCCCAGAAAAATACCAGTTGTTGCATATACGGTACTGCTCGTCATTTGAAACCAGTGGTTAATTTCCCAACGATTTTTGGAAACATTCATCAAGCCATTTTTTAACGTAACGAGACCATACCATGTTAACAAGATGTGCTGCAGAGCGCATATTGACTAGAAAAAGGAGAATTTTTACAGTCATTGCAAATAAATCCATGTCATCTTGACCAGAATTCAAAATACTATGTTTGCATACCTTTCGAAACCGAGATGCATCCTTAATTTTGTAGTTGGAAGAATTAATATCCCAAACTACTTTGAAAGGAATAAAACAATGGAATGAGTAAAAGTTTAAAAACACAACCAGGTATGTAGCAGGATGGGAGTACTCCATATTGCATTTCTATGAATTTAAAAAATAGCAAGGTGAACGGGAAAATAAAAACATTCGTTTAATACAATTACTTTCCTTCGATGAAATATGGAAAGTTACTGTTTAGGAAGTTGCTGAAAGTACTAACGGATTACCTAAATTAGCGTTCTCTTCATACATATACCAAAACATAGTGAATATAACGAATAACAGAGTATAGATAGTTTGTATGAACGCATGATGCCATTCATTGTCTATTTAATGCTAATATTTGATCTATATTAAAATATTACCTAATCAAGGTAACATAATTTTATTTCGCTATTTAGGTGTGGAAATGTACAAAAGTCTCATAACTCAACTTATAACGCACACCCACCACCATTTTTATAACTTTTTCATAATCATTCATCATACTGAAATGAGTCACTGAACTACTAAAAATACGAACGGCCGATGTAATTACTGGGATTCATTCATTCATTCATTCATTCATGGCATTGTTATTTTTATTATGTTACTACGTCTATGTAGATTTTAAAGCAAAAAGTAATTGACTCCTAGTCCCTAGTCAATGTATAGTAAACTATGGAAATGTCTTGAGCAACATGGCACAAGAAAGTTTTGATGTATTCTTTCTGAATTATTTATTTGTTAAAATTTTTGTTGGTTTTTTCTCGAGGTCTAAATTGATTAAAATTATTATGCAAGTCATGCAAGATTCGATGAACTGCCTCCTGACAGTTCTACCGAAATAATGGAAAGAATTGCTCGGAGGAAATATCAAAAACCGTCTCTTGTAAACATCCTGTTAGTTTAAGCCACAATGAAGTGGTACGTCGCGGCGTCCGTTTTTATTGGCGGACTGAATGCAGTAAGTTTGCTAGAACTTATATTGTGTAGAGGTAGTATGTATCCTTTCGCATTATTTTTTTAATGCGTGATTTGAAAAATTGGTAGGTGCTGGCATCAGTAGAACTTTCACTGGCTGCCTTTCACCTATTCACAAACAAGAGTACAAACGCTCCTCTCGCTCAAAATGATGAATGGATCGCCCTTGTTAGAAACCTTGTGGCATTTGCGGGTGTGTGGATGGCCGTTGCGATTGTCGGCATTTTTGTGAGCATGTCCAGAAAATCGCAGATTTCTCTTGCCACCGTGGTTAGCCTTACAACATTCTTTATCTTATTTTGTTTGTACTGATGTTTATGATATATTCAAGTTCAAGGCCTAAAGTTGTATATAAACTCATGACTTTCTTTGTAATCACACAGGTACTACTCTTATATGCCCTGTGTTTAGGAGGTTCTGTCTACTTTACCATGACCTTTGGTAAGCAGCTAGATATGAAAGATGTTCAACCAGAAACTTTGTTTACAAAGACAATCCGACAAATTAACACCCAAGGTTCGCAAACCTGGATCCCAACATGGCTTGATAATGTTCAAAAGCAGGTTTGTACTTTGTACCGCACCACTTCCACATTTCGTTACAGCATACCCTGTAATACATGTAAAGTTACTATTTAATAATAAACATTCGGGGCTATTTGTCTTCAGAGTAAACAGTGTTGCGGGGTCATCACATACCACGACTATGAGGACTTTTGGCCCAATACACCCACCAAAATACCTCGTTCGTGTTGTAGAGATCGAAAAAGTCCTGTGGACCCTTGTCCAAGTGATCTTACCAAAATCCCTTATCCCGACACCCCAGATATCTACTTGAAAGTTGAAACTGGCTGCATGGATGAAATCAACGAGGCTACCAGAAGGAACATTCGAGAGAGTTTCTATAATAGCATCACAATGAGTGTTATCATTGGTATCGGGTTATTAGTACATATAGTCTCATACGTACAACAATACTTGTCCAAAAACAAAGATACAAGCAAGGATACCACAGGGGGCGAACAAGGAGGAGCTGGTGGTGACGCTGTTGTTCCAGTGTCCTCCCGATCAAATAATTTAATTTCAGATAGTGAGGCTCTCATGATTGATTCTAATGGTCAAATGATAGGTTCGATTGATTCAATTCAAGGTGGCCAACCTATAGCATCTTATGATTCCATGCCACCACCAACTCTACCATTTCAACAGCAACCTGTTCAAGTACCCCAACAACAACAGCCAAGCCAAATTGCTTCAACACCGCCTCAGTCATCCTCGTCGAGATTTAACAAAGTTAACGCAGTGTTTGCCGGTCTCCAGCAAACAAAGTTTCCAGAGGCTTCCACCGGGGATGATATGACAGTTGGGGGAGGTAACATGAGTCGTAGAGAAGTTTTTGTGACACAAGACAATATGCCACCACAGCAAATACCACCTAGTCAAAGTAATCAGCAGCAGCCACCACCACCACAGCAAAATATTAGAGGTGAACGAGGTAACTTTGCATCATCCAGTTCTGGAGAAGAGTTTGGTGATGATGTCATTCGTGAGGATCAGGACCCCAACTCCGGCGGTCAAACTAGCGGTCGGAAAAAGAAAGGTCGGAAACATAAACATCGAAATGCCAATTATGGAAATGATTCATAATTCAAATAAAGCACTGTCGGTAGTCGTATACATTTTTATTATAAACAAAAAATACAAGGATTTAGTGAGTACTGTACAAATGTTAGAAATTTAAGTATGCCTTGACCGAAATTTTAAATAGTTAATAAACGAAAATTCAGAAAATTAATTATAAAACACGTTCTATTTATTCTAATCTTCGTTAATTGCCTTCTTGAATTTCCTGACATTTGCGACATCTTTTTTTGGCGTTGCGACATAGTGGTAGGTAGTTTAGTAGTTGATTGGCCTTCTTGATCAGTTGACCATGGATTTCTTCTTCTTATTGTGGAGCCAGCATTACTCTAGACTTTTGTTCATTTAATGATGAGGATTTAATGCGTAACTTGCGAGCATCTTCCGCTGCTGCCATTCTGCTCGCAATACTTCCATCACTAATCAACACAGTTGTAATACAGTAACCGGCTATCATGACCCAACTGGTAGCATATAAAATGACTATTATAGTGAATAGCATAAATCCTAGAGCCAAACCCAGTGTAAGGCCTAATATGGCGAAATGCCTAATCTGTATATACCGAGATTAAGCAACATAATCAATTTTAGTACTCTCTTTAAAACCAACTGCTATCAGTCTTTGAAAAAAGAGGCCTAGTTAAAATATATTTTAATGACGATAAAATGTTTTTAAATTTAAAAATATTTCTTACCAGACTCAAGACGTCTGAAAAATCCATGTGCGACTTATTGTCATGCACTATAGCTTGGTTTGATATGTGTTCTATCACAAGCCTTCTAAATGATGTGCTACGATATTAAATTTTTAATTGTACACATAACGCTTTGTTAGTTAATCACAAGAGAAAAAAGGCCTCTACATTTTTGGTATAATCTTCCACGAGCAAACTATTTCGTCTCAGTCGAGGAGACGATAACCTCAGTCGGAGGAGAGATCCGGTGAATTGTGTAGTCAAAAGGAAAAGTGAATGTTGGTTTTACGATTATGTTAGTTTTTGCAGGTTAATAAATTCCATTGGCAAATATTGATGTTGAAAATTATGTATAGTTATTTTGCAGTAGTGTGTATGGTATATATTGTATCTTAATTTTCAAGGGTATAAAACTGACTGTAACCATACTCCAATGCCAAAATGCTGGAATAAATCTCCATAAAGATACACAAGCTGAGTTCGGTCAAGAGCGCTAATTTTTCTGCTAAATCTTTCTGATGGAAGAAGTCAGAGGACGATGGCATTTGGTTACATCATTTTCCATAGTCAGGAAAACTGGCTTTGATAGTTTTCTATTTTCTACCAGTTGCGTTTGTGGATAAAACGCTGATTATGTATTCTCCATGTTATCTCGTCTACGTTTTGCGTTTTTGCGATCCGTACAATTTACAATCAACGATGAGAGTAAAAAAACATCAATCAGTGCATAAACAATATACATAAGAACTTTAAGCGAAACACACGAAGGTATTATTTGAACAGAACAAGTTTTGTACGTGTGAAGCGTGCAAGGCTTTATCAGCGTGCTGTAGTGACCAGTGAGTCATTTTGTGCAAAAAAATACTGATGCATGTATTCAAATGTCCAGCAGCAAAGTATAGTCACTATAAAGAGTAAAGGCTAGATCCCAGAAAATGATATATAATTTTTGGATTTGATGAATAGGCAACAAAATGATTTGATTACTGATCTCCTTATTGATTTTATCAATCAGAAACGTATAATTTTATTTTGCGCTGACCACATGTATTACTGTTGGACCACCACATTATCTACGTACAGTTGATGTTTTACCACACCAAAAGTTATCTAGCTTGTACGATCGTCCCAACTATTACTTAAGTCAATTTTTGACCCATTCCACTTTAATTGAGTACAACAAGTACATAAATATGAGGTTAAACTCAAATCTTTATCAATTTCTCTCCAGTGGTTAACCCCCAAAAAGAGAAGAAAAAATGACATAATTATTTTTTAAACGCATAACAAAACAGGATTAAACTAGATATTTATTAATCTTGCTGTTACAATCTTACCTCCTTTAGTAGAACCATAAAAATACCTCAAGTCAAGAGCAAACATTTTTTTTCTGGACACGCACATATGCATATTTATGCACGCAAAAAGAGCTGCCTAAATTGCTCATTAAAAAATCCCAATCCTTTTAGCGACAGCGGCCATTTCTTACACATTTTTAATTTTAACGACATCTGCCTAACATGGTTCAGTTTAGTCATAATATTGCTAGTTACTACACAAACTTTTTCTGCAACATAGACATTCTTATGGAACACAAAACTGATAAGTACGTCCATTTTAAATACTGCAACGCGCGATATACATTCATTCCATAACTTTATATAATACCATGCATGTGACAATTCTGCGATAATCCAAACAAGTTGTGTATTTTCTCACAGATCCGGCAAGAATCACCGCCCTTGGCATGTTAATGTTTACATTAAATTTCATCATGTCTCTCGTAATTGCTCATGTCTGTTGCATGCGGTAGATAGTTACGTGTTACGATTTCGGAGTACAATGATGCATATTTATATGTCGATTGTGAGTCACAGGGAAAACTGTAAAGAAATTGTGCGTATGGGAAAAACACATGCGATTATACATTTTATGTTCCACCTAACCCATAGGCAAGAAAAATTATCCGACTCGACTGGCCACTGACTGACTGAGATTGCATAAAAAAAACTGCTGTAAAGTTTTAATTGTAATTGCCCCGGCTTGCAACAACATCTTGTCTTGCCATAAACAAACAAAAAATTCCTGTTCTAAATCATTAACTCACGCATGCATCGAATTGGAATGCTCTCTGAGACTTTTTTTCCCTATCTGTCTGCAAGGGAAATTCTTTAATTTTGGAGTTACTTGGAATGCTTGATTTACTCTTCGTGCCCTTATTTGCCTGACTATCACAGATGCAATTTATTATTACGATTACGACTTAATCACACAAGCATCCTGAAAAACAGTAAGTAAGTGTGAGTGCAAGACGAAACATACCATCTTACTCCTACGCGCATGCCGTTTTTCCTTGAAAAAATGCAGTCTTTTTTGTGTTAAACATAAAAGTAAAGCTGTCTTCCTACCTCTTTTTATTGTGTACGAGAAGGGCCATCGGTTTATTTGACTGAGTCAAATAAATTTGCTTCGTATACATGCAACGCCACACAGCAAAACAACAGCAAAGCAAAATACAAAAGAATACTTGAGTGCCAAGACGGAGTTACGCAGTTAGTTGATAAGTGGCTTATAGAGAAAGATAATCATTCCGTCATATCAAAACATGATGCAATGCAAACATTGTAAACCACTGGTTTTTTAGACTTTAATTCCGTAAGTAAAATTACATATTTACATCCTTGCAACCTCGAAGATATCATCAGCAGCACAAACAATTTAGACTGATGCTTCCGTTCGTATTTTAAGTGATCAGCAAAGATATTTTGTGCAATGATCAGTTTCCTTCCTTCGAAGAACGTAAGTGTAAGTTATGACCAAAGTGGGTGAGCGAAAAGTAGCAGGTGCCATTGCCACCAGCAATATCCGTACCCATTTTTATTCATGATTCAATGTTTTTTATCTTTGAAACTAACAAGAGGGATCCATGATCCATATATCCATACAAAATACAAAGCAGTAGAACATAAATAAAGAACAAAGCAACGAAAATTGGATATATGATCAAAATATTTAACGCAATCAGAGAATTATTGATTTAGTTTTAAGATGCAAATGAACAAAAGACACAAAGTACAGCTGAAAAGTAGGTAGGTATGGTATAGTAACACCTCTATTACAAGTTAAAATTTAGGTTAATTGACAACATCAGTTTCAAAGTTCAAATTGAAAAACAACTG
>JAQFZH010003240.1:0-14266 GCA_034695485.1 Entomobrya nivalis | reverse complement strand
GATTTCTCTTGGATATGGGAAAGGTAATGCCGAAAAAGGTTTCGGTCGTTGGAAAATGCTTTGTTACAAAATAGGCACTTGTGAGTTCCAAGATGGATGTTTTGATGTGCTAGTAAATTTTTCTTATAGCTAAACACTTTATCACAAACATTACAATTAAACTTTTTTGAGTCCATCTTGAAATGGCATGAATCGGATGACTTGAAAATAATTTAACTGAATGTGGATGAAAAATTGCGTGGTATTTCCTGACTATTGGTCTAGGATTTCTCAATGAAAGTCCTGTAAATAATTATTGCAGTCTTAAAAATTCCCCTTAATTTACCAATGTATTACGATCTTTTTAAATGGTTATATTTTTAATTTGCGGAGTTTAGTATTTATAATTTTAACCAATATTTCACAGTAACTAAATGTTTCTTGTGGTTTAAACAATGTATGATAAATGTTAAATGAACTGAATGCGTGTTTATAAAATTGATGCGGTGAGAACGTTAACGGCTTTCATTGAATACTTCACTAGTAATTTGAGTAAGGGAATGTGTAGGAAAATATGTGCATTTACTGTAAGCGTGTTTGTCAAACACATTTCTTCAACCTCTCATCATGTAGCTCACGTGCTCATCTGCATTGTAATGCCTTTGTGAACGTGAATCGGACAGAGCAGAGCTTAGCCGCATGATATACTTAACACAATGGGTTTTAATATGTGTTAGCTACAAATATGTGCATACGTATACAAACGTAATTTTAGATTATGCATGTGTGGAAAACCTTATTTGGTTAAATGGGTACCTCTAAACATGTCAACGTTTATGACAGAACACGATGAAGGTACAAGTCTGCTTGACTACCGTCGATCAGCATAATGGACATCAATGTATTTACACTAAAACTGCATGGGTTAAGGTACCTTTTAAAGTTGTAGCTGGGAACTTGTTTGTATTATCGTTTGTCACTCGTGGCTGGTTTGAGAATTAGTTTACAAATAATTGGCTAACGACTGCGGTTTAAAAACGAGCAATATGTTTGATTTAGTACAAGCAAATCAATCAAGTCCTAAATATTCTACTTAAGTTACATTGGCACCAGCGATTGTGTTCAAAGTTTAGCACTGATTGAGTCTATCAACTACCAAACAAGGATACATCCGTACTTGAATGCATATAAAATAATGATAGGATTGAGAAAAATAAAACTAGAAAGCAGAACATTGCATCTCTTAAATATTTTTACTCAGAAGAGATTTTATTCATACGAATTGTTAGAATTATATTTAAAAACAAGTCATGTGATTTTTGATGCGATGGATAATTAATTGTATGGAACAAATTACCTCTGTTTGCAAGCTTAAATTCTATTCGACTCAAGGCTTGCACAATTATCGATATACCCAAACGACGTAATTAATAGATCCGTTATGTGAGCGTTGTTAGGCTTCTAGATTAATAATTTTTGAATTTGTAGTCTTTCATTATAATTGAGTTCTATAACATTCATTAGTTAGGTAAACATTTAACATACTTGGTTTTCTTATTTCAGAAGCGAGCAAAGTATTCGCACACTGCATTGCTGAGTGCATACAGAGCAGAATGCGTGGGAAACCTGCAAGTTCGTCCAAGTCGTTGCGAGTGGTGGAAAAGCGTTGGCATGCGACTTTGTTGGAGAATTGACATGGACATGACTAGATTTTGTCAAGGTGAAGGTGGGATTTATCAGTATATACGGGTCAGATTAGTTCATTAATTACCAAGTTAACTGGTAAACTACCAAAATTTATTTAAATAATTTATATTTAAAAAAATCTTTACAAGTTAAAATAACTTATTTAACTGATATACTTTTTTGAACAGCTGACTGGTCGATTCTTCCAAGACGCGTAGCTCTTTCACGGAGTTTATCTAGACCACAGGAAGTAGATGGCTTGGTAATATCGAGGAGAACTGGACTGAATGTGGGGACCGCTGGGGTTAATTGTATAGCTAAAGTTAATACTTAATTGTGATTTGGAAGTGGAACCACCTACATTACCGCAGCCATCACCTCAACATTACTGTGACCTCCGCCACTTTGGAATATTGACAGGATGCACCAACACGAGTCGTGAAGAAATTTTGCCAAGCGGCGGAACAGCTTTAATATTTATTTGGAAGCATCCAAGATTTATGCTAATTAAATAAAATATACAGTTCAGTATTGTGGTAAATAAATTGGGTAATGAAAATGAAAATAATATGTGTTCATTTTAAAATGAAAGAAACAACAGGTTTTAAGTGCATTGCCAGCAGAAATTAACTTTATTGCGTAGATACACAAACTGGCTCATCAAAACCAAGAGTTTAAATTTTGCAAGTTATATCCTAGCTTGCCTTCAAGTACAAAGGTATTTTATAACACAATACAATTCAAAATATTTCAATGCAATATAATTAACAAGCAGTTTCTAATGTACAAATCAGGTCAACTTTACAATTGTGTAGTTATAAACTTATATTCCTTTTTTATAAATTACGACCAATCTTTTTAAATAAAAAGTAGTTCTAAAATGCAATGATTATACAGTTGAATATATAATTGCACACTTTAAACTTTTCGTTGCAAACTACTGATGCATACAACAGAACTTTTTATCCTAAGTAAGCACGTGAAATAGTAAACAATCGGATTCTCTTATTTATGCGAGGCCAAGTGCTTTCCGAAACTACTTAATTGTGTAGAAGTAGAACGGCAGATCTGACATTGAAATGGCTTTCCACCAGTATGAACTCTCATGTGTGTTACTAAGTTAGAACGCCACGCAAATTCTTTGCCACACAAACTACAGTGGTGATCCTTGATTCCATTGTGAACTGCTTTAAAATGCCTCTGCAAATTTATTCTGTGAGTAAATGACTTTTGGCACAAGTAACAAGTGTGAGCTTTAACACCGCTGTGAACTAACAAGTGCTGGTTTAATTCCCATTTGGTTGCAAATGTTTTGAGACATTCTTGACAACTATATCGCTTGATGTTTTTGTGTCGATCTACATGCCTTTGTAGACCACTCTTCAGTGCAAATGCTTTGTTACAAGTGCTGCAGCGGTAAGGCTTCTCTCCGGTATGGCTCTGAATGTGATCCTTTAAACCGAACGCTGATGCTAGATATCGATGACAAATATTGCATTGAAACGGTGTTTCCTTTTCATGCGTATTTAAGTGAACTTTAAGTTGATCTTTTCGTGCAAATAATTTCTCACACCGGCCACACTTAAACCTTTTGTTTCCACTATGTAGCAATTCATGTTTCTTAAGACCATCTTGTTGAGAAAACGATCGTTTGCACATTTTGCACGTGTACGGTTTTTCGCCAGTATGTGATTGCATGTGACGTCTCCAACTCCTTCTATCAGCGAATTCCTTGTCACACAATTCGCACAAGTGTTCTTTTTCCTTGATATGTGTACGGTAGTGAAAGAAAAGAAGTCGGGTGGCGGAAAACACTTTGTTGCAAAATATGCACTGGTGAGTTCCGAGGTGAATGTGTTTATGTGTTAGCAAACTGTTCTTTGAGCCAAGCACTTTATCACAAGCATCACATTTAAACTTTTCTGCATTCATTTTGAATTGTTAATACTAGAATACTTAAGAACTAATTTCCTGTACAAGTATGTTAAGTTGTTTGATTATTTGTATTGCTTCGTCTAGAATTTGTCCGAAGAGTGCTTTGCTTAACTGCTGCAGTCTTTAAACAATTTTATTATGCAGCAATATGTTCCGAATTAATTGGTTCTTAATTATTGCCGGAAATCAGCGGATAGCGATGTCTTCTATTTTTCAACAAACACTTCACACGAATATGAGTTCTTTCATGGTTATTTTATCCGTTCCGAAAGCAAACTTCTTAAAAGTTTAAAGAAAAGTCTCTTAAAATTGTACTGGGAACATTCAATATTTTACGAGTTGTATGAGGAAGTCAATGAGTACGAAAATATGTACGTACGTTCTCAGCACAAATGTGTAATACGTCTTCGGGAATTATGTTCAGGTAGATTACTTGTTCTAGTTTTCATTTTGTCAAGGCCAGTAGCATTTCTTATGTGTGCATATGTGCAGTAATATGCATACACACTTACTAAGTTACACAGCTAGTCTCAATCTTTGGGTATGTTCGTTGGCGACAAAACTTTTTAAGTAGAATATTTCCTTGTTCAATGCATATAAAGGCACATTGTTTGATTTTATGCAGTACTGGTATCTCACTTCTATTCTAACCAATTCTTATGTATAATGCGTACCTTCCCAAATTGAAAAACATGAATGGATCGATTTTATAAATAAAATGGTTAGAAAACCCAGAGCATACTGGGCTCACGTATCTCCCTATTTAATATATACCTTAAGCAGTTCACTTTAATGTATAGGTAGCCATTCTGTTGATTTATGATCATATACGAACAATGGATTAAGAATCAGATGCCAAACGTTGTTGTTAAAGCTAAATAGTGGCTATGCGTGTTTAGTTTTGGTAGTACTTCACCAATGCATTAGCATCTCTGGTGAAGTATTGGGTGCAAAAAAAATCTCATACAACACGACAATTACTTTTGATCACGTAAGCTTTCAAAGAGTTCTTGAAGAAACGGATATCACACAAGCCCTTGCAGCTGAAGTGAATATTTTCTTATAAAATTATTTGATGCATATTACTTAAAAAGCATGTTCATTAAACATTATATTCTTACTTTGGTCTTTTTACGAAAAGCAGTATCAGTTTGTGCATGTCTAGTTTAAAAAAAATCAGATAAACATTTTGGTTATAACTTTTACAGCCCTAGTAATTGTTTTGTCGTTCATTGTGTCGCTTTTAATACTCGCAAAGCATGCAAGCACTTAAGGCTCACCAAAACGTGTTTTATTTCACTTGTCTTCTTTCATTTCACAACAATCTCTTTCAGTGTGAGGTTTCAAATTGCCGTCAAAAATTTGATGCAAGGCTTAAGTTTCCCTCCAACCTTATCAGTTTACCTTACACATACTAAGGAGAAACCACACGTATGCGATTTGTGTGACGACGCATTTGCGCATAGAGAAGCTTGGAAAGTTCATACGAGATTCCATACTGGCGAAAAGGTTTTTTCGTGCAATGTTTGCAAGCAGTCCTTTTCCACAAAAAGTCACCTCAACAGACATCAGCTGCTTCATAGTGGAATCAAAGCGTTTGCTTGTAATCATTGTTTAAAAACCTTTCGTCGAAAAGATCAATTGAAAGGTCACTTGAATACACATCAAACGAAAACACCTTTTGAATGCAATTTATGTCACCGGTTTCTGTCATCCGAACTTGGTTTGAAAGGTCACATTCAGAGCCATACCGCCTTTCCTTTCCGCTGAAGAAGCCGAGCTGAGAGAAGCCTTTCCTCTGTGAAATTTGTAACAAAGCATTTGCACAAAAATATAGTCTACGAAGGCACGAAGATCAACACAATGACATCAAGCAGTATAGCTGCCAAGAATGCCTCAAGAAATTCAAAAACAAAGAATATTTAAACAAGCACTTGTTAATTCATAGTGGTGTAAAAGCTCACACTTGTGAATTGTGCCAAAAGTCATTTACTCAACGACAAAACATGACGAATCATGTGAAAGCAGTTCACCATAGAATCAAGGACCAGAAATGTAATGTTTGCGACAAACAGTTTGCCACCAAAACTGTATTACTAGCTCATTTGAGAGTTCATACTGGCGAAAAGCCTTTTCAATGCCAGAAATGACTGACTTCTTTTACAACTTCAAGTAATTTCGAAAGCATATGAATAAATATCACAAGTGAAAAAGTCATATTATCAGCATGGTTTTCAATATTTTATTTGCTGTATAAAAAGTAAATATTTGTGTAAAAATTACCGATCAAATATATGTGTTACTTAAAATCTCGTTGGCGAAGGTGTAGTGTTATAAAGTTTTGATTTATGTTATTTGTATTGTTATAACTTCATTTTGTATTACCATTTGGCTTCTGATGAGAATTTGATTAGAATTTTAAATGTAGGATTAATAAAAATGTTTTTTTTTAAATTTAATATGATTCCCAGATCGCAAACGCTTTTATCTCTTACAACAGGTTTTTGTAACAACATTTTGTTGGTGATCCTAGATGGCGTATTCGCATGCATATGTTTTAAAGAAATAGACGCTATTGTCAGTAATCATGCATTCCTATCAAGTTTTTATCTTATGCAAAGTCAAACATCTGGGAGATTTTTTAGAAATCACATAATACTTGTTTGTTGGTTATATCAATTGAGGGCATCAAACATTCGCTTGGAAATAGTGGAATTTAGGCAAATATTTGGGATGGAAATTAAATATATAATTGTTAAAATCCATTTCTATTTAATTAAGCCTTCACTAACTTTACAAATTGAATTTATATGTTGAGCATTTTTACACCAAACGTGGAAGCATTGGAGGGAAATTTATTCAGACCACCCTTTAACTTTTCAAAAATAATTACACTTTCCTAATACAATTTATACCGAAAATTAAGTTTGACATCGGTTCAATGAAAACATATTAAGGTATTTATGACGACTATTGTGCTATTCCCGAGATAGTTGAGAGCTACAAAAGTAAATGTTTATGTGTCAGCATTTTCCATAACGAATATTTACTCATAAAAATTGTCGCATATACCTTGCTCCAATGCAATCCTCAGTTCCCCATTTCTATGCCCCCGTAATAACTTTTTCAAATACAGATATGTTTTTTGCAATGTTATCAGGAAAATCAACACAAGCTGAAATTCTTTCCAATCTAAATAACAAATTAAATGAGCAAAACAACTCATCCTTCCCACCAAGTTGATAGGGTTAATTCAAAATTTACGGAAAAAAAACAGCGAAAATCGTTCAAACTGTGATTGTAAAGCTTGTACATTTTCAGTACAGTTCTTAAAAAGTCGTCTTTATACTCCTGCATATTTAAATTAATTTAACGAGAAAATAATCTTGGTAAAAAATTCTGTGTATTTTATAAAGGGCGCCGGTTAGCAAATAAAATTTATCCTTTAAATTCACTCCTTTTAAAACTAGTACTGATTTGGAAGAACGACTTGACTGGAGAGTGCAAACATATTCCCGTAGACAAAAGAGGTGCTGTATATTATTCCATCAGAACGGATACATGTTTTAATGCCTTTGCTCAACCGGGGTGCCAATCTATTTCGAGCGTAAAGTATCAACCTGGAGACATTCATGTATTTTCGCATGAGTAGCTTAAGTTAACATACTGAACAAAAAGTGACGTAGTTATTAGCAGTTAAATGTTATTAGTAATAAAATACATTTGTACAATCATATATTTTCCCTTTAAATTACCTTATTTATTTACATCAAATGAATGGCTGATTGTAAGAATTTTAATTTAAAGCTGATCAAGAAGAATGAAGTAAGATTAAAGTATTTTTCATGCAAACCAATTATTAGAATAAAAGATACGATCCGCTATAAGAGGTAATACAGCTGTTAGAACTTTAGTTGCAATTAAATTGGTAGTAAATGAGATGATTGCTCCGGGTAAAACCCATTGTACAAAATGATATTTTGAAAAAGTGAAAACCATTTGAATATGGAAAAATTGTGTTCAGCAATATGTATATATAATCGAAAAGAATTGTACAAGGGTTTTTTTTTAATTTTCCAACTATTTACAAACAATATGTATGAACAAAACAGTTGTTTTAGAATTTTCAGACTATCCAACGTGAATTGAGTAATGTACATTTTAATCTAACTGATTTTAAACATTTGTAGCATTTCGTACTTAACACACATTTATAGAACATAGTAAAATAAAATATAACATGGAAGATACATATTATGTAAGCAATCAGACTCTTTTATTCATGAGTGGTCATATCCTTCGTCAACTTATTCGATTCCTTGTGAAGCATTTAAGCAAATCTGGCACTGAAAGGCTGTGCATCGGTATGAATTCTCATATGTCTTACCAAGCTGGATTTTATAGAAAATTGTTTGCCATATAAATTACAGCTGTGTTTGTTGATTCCATAATGAACTGCTTTAACATGCCTATTCATTTCACCTCGTCGAGTAAATAACTGTTGGCACAATTGACAATTGTGCTCTTTTACACCGCTGCGGACAAACAAGAAGTGTTGGTTAAATTCCCCCTTTTTAAGAACTGCAAAAAATATGTGTACACAAAACAGGTTCAAAATTTTTGTGAATCTCCATTGTGAAGTGAATTGTTCCTACTTAATTAAATAATTTTAAGGTAGTTGACTTGAAACATTTGTAAGATTTTGTACTCAACAAACATTTATATGATATAGTAAAATAAAATTAACATGAAGGATGAATAATATGTAAGTAATCAAACCCTTAGTTATGAGTGGCGATATGCTTTCTTAACGTACTTGATTGTGTGAAAGCAGTACGGCAAATCTGGCATTGAAAAGGCTTTTCACCTGTATGAACTCTCATATGCTGTCCTAAATTAGTCATTCTAGTAATTTGTTTGCCACATAAATTACAGCTGTATTCCTTGATCCCATGGTGAACTGCTTTAACATGCCTCTGCATGTCACTTCGTTGAGTAAATGACTTTTGGCAGAATTGACAAATGTGCGCTTTTACACCGCTGTGAATTAATAAATGCCGGTTTAATTCACATATGGTTGAAAATTTCGTGCGACATTCTTCGCAGCAATATTGCTTGATGTCTTCATGTCGTTCTTCATGCCTTCGTAGATCACTCTTTCGTGCAAATGCTTTGTTACAAATTTTACAGCGGTACGGCTTCTCTCCGGTATGGCTCTGAATGTGAACTTTCAAACCAACGGCTGATGCAAGAAACCGGTGACATACATTGCATTCAAACTCAGTTTTTTCTTTGTGTGTATTCAAGTGTCCTTTCAAATGAACTTTTTGGATAAATGTTTTTTCGCAAATATTACACTTGAACTCTTTGTTTCCATTGTGCAACAATATATGTCTGTTGAGATTACTTTGTTGAGAGAACGATTGTTTGCAAACTTTGCACGAGAAGGACTTTTCACCTGTATGAGAATGCATGTGTTGTCTCCAATTCGATATATTTCCAAATGGTTTGTCACACAAATTGCATACAATGGGTTTCTCTTTAATATGCGAACGGTAGTGCTCAAATAGATCTCTAACACGGGAAAATGCTTTGTTGCAAAATATACAGCCGATAGCTATGTAGTGTATCTTTTTATGTTTTAGTAAACTGTTCTTTACACTAAACTCTTTATCACAAGCATCACATTTATATTTGTGTGCATCCATCTTGAAATGCTACACACAAATAAAAGTTCAAAATTAGGTAACTGCAAGTTAATTTACCGTTTCGTGGCACTTTGTCTCTATTAGTCCAGAATTCGCCCAGACTTGACTAAATTCGAACTTATTTTTTCAAAAAATTATTTCACAAGTACAAAAAAATTCAAGGTTGTTAAAAGTCTACTTTAGTATTGAAACATGGCGTTGTAAGAACACTGAAAGCTTGTATTCGATAATTTATAAATTTATTCGATTTAACTATTCTGAGTAATTTATTTTTACTAAGAAAGTTTGCCGGAATGTCGGATTTAATTACTCATAAGACTTAAAAAGAAATCTTTGATTGAACAATTTATTCTCAAATATACAGTAGATAATTAGTAAAAATAAACATCTGTTCATGTGGTTGCCACCAATTATTTTAATAAAATCACCGCAGGAACCGAGATGAATCTGTGGTTTTTAATGGTAGATAAAATTACACTAAAGTTTATAACAATTGGCGTAATGAGAACACAAAATTCGCCGTCGATCTACACTTGGTTAAGATTGAATTTTTTAACTTGGGCAATGTAAAATAAATTTTGTCGGTAATCAATTTATTCCGAGTTTGGCCGTGGATAAATATTACTTGAAATTCGTGGAGTATTTTGCCAGCATTTGTTTCAAAAAATACATCCCAAGAGCCGAAATGCATTTGTTGTTACTCTTTAGGTGGATAAAAGTGGACTAATGTTCATACGAGCTTTCGTGGCGAGAGTATTCATTGCTTGAAAATTTATATTCAATGCTATACGAGTTATATTTGTAAGTTTACGTGTACGAAAATACGTACACATGAAAAAAACACACGTGTGCAGTATCATTTTTGAGTTACTTCGCTGTGTAGCTTACGTGCTTAACTGCATTCCAATGCCTTTGAGAAAGGATAGAATCGAACAAAAGCTTGTTCCGATGGGATCTGAAGCTGATTACGTTAATCTTTACGAATATATTTTCTTCTTAAGAAGGTTTCAATGTGTATTGGCTAATTGCATGTAGAAATAATCAATGTCATTTAGTATGATACCTATTTTAACTAAACATTTGTAGTTCAATCGTAGTAGATTACTTATTACGCTAAAATATGTGCATTTGAGTGTTTTAAGTATTTCATAGACTGTTGCGGTTTCAAAATATTTGAGATCATATCAGTCATAATTGATTTAAAAAAAATGTAAATTGATTTGAGAAAAACAGTAGAAATACAAATACACAGCCAGAGCTGGTTTTGCACAAACACTTTTGATGTATTTTAACATGTCCTTATTTATATAAAATTGTATTCATAATGAGTGTTCCATTTATTAATATTTTATTAACTAAACACTTATATATCCAGATAACCCTAATATAAAATTTCCTTGTCATAATTCCGGAAATGTCATGGTGCAAAAGAGGCACTGTAAAACTCCAAGTGGAATGGCTTTATGTTCACGGAAAGAATTCTGCGAACTAAACATTCTATTACAAGTGTCACAATTAACCATTTTGCAAGCCAACTCAATTGACACTGATTTAATTAAATGTTGTGAATATAACCATTTTTGGCTGTCTAAAGGTTTGCATAGTGTATCAAGAAAATGAAAAGAAATAAGTAGGAATACACTAATAAAATCTGCAACCTTAGTATTTTTCCAAGTTTTCATATCTTAATCTAAATTATTGCTGTAGTTTAATGGTGCTTCCATTAATTTGTAGTAGCTTACTTCCAAAAATTGATTCAATTGAGTTTTATTGATGTGGTCTAAATATATTAACAGCAAAATACAAACTAATTCAATCAAAAGCCCACAAACTCTTTTTGAAACGATCGGTACATATAATTGAAAAAATTCTTGATAATGTACTAAGTGTTACTTTGTTTCTTTACATCCACAAACAATGTGTGTAAACAACAATTACTCTCCTACGCGCGGTAAATATTTCTAAGAATAAATTAAATTAACATTTTGTACTTAGCACACTTATATGTAACATAATATATACAACTAAAGATAATTGGTATGTAAGCAATCAGACTATTTCAATCAGAAGTGGTCATATGACTTCCCAAGTGCCCATTGCGAAAAAGCAGTCTTGCAAAACTGGCATTCAAGTCTTTTTATAAGTATGAACCCTCATGTGGCGCCCAAAGCTCGAAATACAATAATATATTCCCTAAATTTATTACCAATTAAGAACAAGGGATAAATTTAAATCATGCATTTTTCAATTACAACTATCACTTTTAGGGTTTTAGTGGTTTCATTATTTAATGACTATTGGAGGAGTATTTGATTTGTCTATTTGAAAGTAATAAGACTTCAACCAATTAAATATTATTTTCCATAAAATTCAGTGCAGACAACAAAGTTTTATTTCAGCAACATGTTGAGTCTATAAGAACGTAAACTCTAAGCAATCAGACTTGAGGCAAATGCATATTATGAGTGGCCACATGCTTGCTTAAGCTACTTGATTGTGAAAAGACAGCACGGCAAATCTGGCATTGAAAAGGTTTTTCCCCGGTATGAACTCTCATATGTACTCCTAAATGAGTTTTTGTAGAACATTGTTTGACACATAAATTGCATTTTATTTCCTTGATCCCATGGTGAACGACTTTAATACGATTTTGCAAATTATGTCGGTGAGTAAATGCCATTTGGCACAAATTACAAGTGTGAGCTTTGACACCACTGTGAATTAACAAGTACTGGTTTAATTCACCTTTGCTCGTAAATTTCTTGTGACATTCTTTACAGCCGTATCTTTTGATGGCGTTGGTGACAATTATATTTAAATATAATATATCAATACTCAAGGGCGTAAAAAACGTATTGTTCAATTGTTTACGGTACTGGTATGCTTTTTATATTAAAACCAATTCTTATGTATGATATGATCCTTCAGGCTGGAAGTTGATCCCTAGAAACGATGACAAATATCACATTCAATTGGTGTTTGTTTTTATGTGTATTCAAATGTTTCTTGAAATCATACTTTTGCACAAGCGATTTCCTACACTGATTGCATTGGATACCGGTACTTTAGTATATAAAAACTCTAGAGTTGTCACTTCTCCCATTTGATCTTGCTCTCCAACAACAGCACAGCGCTCAAGCGGTAAATCAAAAACACAAACTTTGTATGAACATTGCCAATGTATTAGTGAAAATCGTTCCGAGTAGCGGATGATTACTGAGTAACAAGCAACAGTTACTTTCTGAGTAAGCGCCCTTGGTAAATTGGTCAAATCCACTCATAAATATTTTCTACAGAATTGCAAGTCAAATAATTCGCAACCACCTGAAATTAAAATTAAAAAATGGGCGGGAAAATAATTTCAGCGTAATGAAAGACCTGGTCAATATAAATAAGATAGTACGACAAAATGATGAACATTTTCACACTAAAAACGATCCAAAAATTCTTTTAATGTGCTTTAAAAATGCATATTATATTAGTGAAACATACAAAACTATTTCACACAAAAATACAAGTTACTTTATTTAACTATCAGTACAAATAATCTTTCAAAAATTATAGTGTGCTAGGTGTATTTTTATTCCTTTACAACTACAAAACATATGTGTAAACAGTGACGCTCTAATAAGCACTAAATAAGTTTTAGTTTACCAAATTTAAACGTTTATAAATTTTATAATTAATATATATTTTCTCATATACAAGTAATTTAACTGTCTTTCGTCTATTTGATCTTCATATTATTTTTTAGGTATCCTCAGTTGCAGGTTTATATGCAAGACAATTTTTAAATCGATTGACCCAACATGCTCATCCTAAGTGCCCTTCTCCGCTTCGTTTTGTTAATTTAAATTAGGGTAAAAAACGAAATAGTATCTGAGCACCATCACAAACTTTATTCAGAAATCATCACCAACTTTTGAATTTATCCTCATCATTTTTGATAATAACTTGTAAAAGTAAGTACTATAAACGTTTGTAATGCTAAAACAACACTCACCATTCTTACTTATATATTACCATTAAATTGTTTTCACATTCTCTCAATTTTTTTTCGTAAACTTACAATTATTGCGTAACTTTATTTTTATATTATTATTGTTGGACTCATCATAAAACTGAAAGAGTGGGTTTAGTGAACTAAATATTACCAAATTTAGCGATTGAATTTTGCAAGTATTTTAATTTAAAATAATATACTCTTTTGAATAAATATTTTTTTGTAAACCCAAAAACAAATTGTTCTTTCATGTTTATAAGCATATATTACAACTTACACTTTAATGTCGTTTGCTAGTTTTCAAAGCATAATTTCACAATACCATCATGTAATGATTTAGTACATATAATGTATACTACATCTAACTGTCAAACAGTTTTTGGTCTCCTTTTAGCAAAGACGTTTTGTGTGACGCACGTACCAAAATTTTAAATTAGTTAGTTAAATGAGAATGTTACAATTTGTGGCATTTCTTTCTCGTAGCCTAGAATTTGTCCTTTATGTAATAAGATGGCAAGTAGAAATATGTTGAATTGTAAGCAGTTCGACTTTTTTAGTTATGATTTACCATATGCCTTCTCAAAGCACTTGAATTTGAATAAGCAGTACGGCAAATCTTGCATTGAAAAGGTTTTTCGCCTGTATGAACTCTCATATGACTTACTAATTGAGCACGTAAAGTAAACTGTTTCTCACATAAATTGCACTTGTGGTCCATGATTCTATGGTGAACCGCTTTAACATGTCTCTGCAAATCTGCTCGGTAAGTAAATGATTTATCGCAAAGATCACAAGAATGGGCTTTTAAACCACTGTGAATCAGTGGCGAAAGCTCGGGCCTTTGTGCCAGGGTGCAACATATATCCGAAAGGCCCTTTGTAACAAAAATGTCAGTCGCAAATCGCCCCACCAAATAATACAGTGGACATTTAATGGTGATATAAATTTCCAATTT
>JAQFZH010003239.1:0-14267 GCA_034695485.1 Entomobrya nivalis | reverse complement strand
AATTATTCAGACCTTATCTGTTAACAATATAAAATATAATCAGTAGATTTGACAAGCTCGTTTTAAATCGCAATAAAAATGTATTCTTTAGACAAACTAAACAATGTAACTTTTTAAAAATATGCGCTGACAAATTTTGAATTATTGCCAATCAAGAATTTTGGTAATTGTGATCTTTATATTTGTATACATTTTTTATGGTTATTGCTTTGGCTGAATTGTATGTGTCAATATGAATTCTATGAGAAATGTTAAGCTAGCTGCTACAAAACCAATGATATAAACAATGCAAAGCCCTGTCATGTTCTCTAATTTGAGTTTCTTAGCACCTCTTTTCAAAGTGTACTTTAAACTTTTCAAGCTTTCATTAAATTTGAACTCTTTATCATACACAACTCTGTCGCTCATGCTAGTCCATTTTTGTATCAAACCAGCAGCGTGTGAAATGTCAATCACAGGATTGAATATTTTTCCTATTGGAGAATACTTAGGAAATCCAAATGTTTGACCACCAAACTTAATTTTATCTGAACTCTCAGTTATTGGAAAGATCTCTTGTTTGCCTATAGCTTTCCTATAAAATATTGATTTGGAAAGAAAGTTCCAAATGATACATATCTGCCTTGGAGTCCCAATACTCATTCCAATACATTTGGATACATTTCTCTCAATATTTATTCTCTTCGAAATAGATACTATTAATGGATCTGAGCTTTTAGAAAACAAAGCCAACTCAGTTCCCCCAATGGATTGCATTGTAAAATTATACAAGTAACTTGATGGCTGACCCATTTCCTGAAATGTCGCTAACGGAGCTTCTAACATGGGAAATGTCATTAGAGCTACTAATTTTGACCGATATGATGTTGCAATCACTATTGTACTAATTAGCCAAAATCCTGCCAATATTTTAGCATTCATTCTCCATTCTATCCATTTCTTCCGCTCCTTAATCGACTGCTCTAGCATTGCACCAAAAACATATAGTAACATTAAACAAGCCGATTCATGATTTAAGTTCTGACATCTCATTAATCTATTCGATAACCACATTAGTCCTATGAAACTTTTTATGCAAATGAACAATGATATCCATATATATTGATCCAGTGGTTGATATATTGATTTCCATGAATATGTCGGAAGTGCGACTCCGCTTGTGAAAGTTATCCACGAATAAGTTGCAATATTGGAGAAAGTTATCACTTGTTTCCTTTCATAGTTTATACCAATTGACAGGCCAATATCCACTTTGTGACTGATTAGATCTCCAACAATTCCGTACCATGTGCCGTTGGTAATGTAGCCAAAGTCTCGATTTGGAATGACATGTATCGAAAAATTGAATTTTTCTCGTAAGATGTCCAATGCTAACTTATAAATTCCTGCTGTGAGCTTACCATCATTGCATACCACAACGTTTGCTGTAAGGATCGGGCAACCTACGTTAAATATCGGTTTCCGCAAAGGACATGATTTAGGTTTTGGAAGCAGAACATTTTGATATATTGTTGCGTTGAATGAATGATTGGTCTTGAAAGTGAAACTGCGATCAACTACTGAATATTTTGGTTTCCAACAAAGATTGGGATTAACAATATTCAGGTTAAACGTATTGGATTTAGGATGGCTGTAAGTAATTCCAAGCTTGTATCCTGTCAATCCAAATTGGCTTTCCTCTATCAAGTATTTGAACTCATGTTGAATTTTGAAATAAAATACAAAAAAGTCGTCCAAACCTGCTGTTAATAAATCCAAGATATAAATAAAATTTGTTGGAGAAAACCATCTCTCAAAACTAGATGATCGTTTTAAAGCACCAAAAACTACAACTTTACATGAATTTCCAAAAATTGGGTTGTATATAGGAAGCTGACTACCGTTTATTTTAAATTCAGTATCACGTAAAAAGTTATCATGAGGAGAAAAGCTTAGACTTAACTGCGCAGCGTATATTACTGAAACAGAAGATACATGTGAACGAGTAACTATTATTACACTACATTGTTGAAAATTTGATGGTAATATAAGTGGCACGACATAGTTTTGAAAGTTAAAGTTTTCACTACTGTATAGTGCATTTACTTGTATATAAATACGAGCTAAAAATGTTATGAACAAGTTGACTAGGATACCATTTGGTTCCATTTTAGGTACGTAAATGTTACCCATACCTTGACATTAGTATATGGATAGCCGCATCCAAAGTAAAATCGTTTTAAAGGTTATTACATCAGGTCATACACACGTTGCACGATAATTAACGGTGTATTTTATAATTCTTTGTATCAATTTATTTTTTGCAAAGGCATTTAAACATAAATATATATTTTTTATGTGTAAATTTGTCAGCATTTGTTCCGATTGGTGGATTTTAGAATAACATCATTAAATTTATTCACATACAATTATATTCAATATTTGCGCAATTATATTTAGACGTATCAGCACTTCCATTCAAAATTCCATCCATAAAGTATTCCAACTAATAGCTACACGTTGAAATACTGACTGCAAAATTAAATTGATATTTATTTATTGATATGGTAGATTTTATTTTTAGCATAAATGTAAACGTATAAGATAAAATATTTTACAAACGAATCGAATCATAAATTTCCGCATCTGTCCATGTGTAACCGACGTAACAGCTCTGTTAGAAATGTAATACTTGCCACTAAAAATCCAATTGAATAAACTACAAAGGGTCCTTTTATGTTTTCGATTTTGAGCTTATCAACGGCCTCTTTTGGAGTATATTGTAGTCCAGCCAAATTATCCTGTGATTTAAAACGCTCCAGAAATACTTGTGTGTCTCCAATGCTACTCCATTTTAACATAATTCCTGTGGCATGAGCCATATTGATGAATTGATTGAAAGTGTTTTGGATCGGGGAATATTTGGGAAAGGCAAATGCCTGGCATAATGAACCAATATTGTCCGAACTCATAGCTACAGCGAAAGTATCATCCTTTTTATTACTTTTGCGTGTACCTCCGTTCAATATAGGATCCGCAAAGCAGTTCCAAACAATGCATATTTGCTTTGGAGTACCAATGCCTTTTCCTACACATCTGGAAACACTCTTTTCAATTATTAGACGTCTATAAATCGCAGAAATTGTTGGGTCTGTACTTTGAGTGAAAATAGAAAGTTCAACTCCACCAGTTGTCTGTAGAGTAATCTCGTATTCGTCTTTAGGCGAATGAGCAATATCTTGAAATGTTTCTAGTGGTTTCTCCATAACCGGAAATGTCATTAAGGTAAATAATTTTGATCGATATGATACAACAAGGATCATATTACAAAATAGCCAAACAGCTAGTAATATTTTGAAACTGAATCTTCCATTTTTTACAATACTTGTTTGCTTCACTGCTTGTTCCAACATAATTATAAAAATAAAGTTTGCAAGATATTTTGTTTGTTCTTTGTTTCCTCCAAGGCATAAAATTCCAATGCTAACGATAACACAACACAATATCAATAACCACACTAGTTTGCTCAAAGGTTTATAAACAGATTTCCAAGTGTACGATGGACGTGATACACCACTGGTAAATGTTAACCAAGTAAATGCAACACTGCTTGAGAAACGTATTAACTTATATCGTTCATAATTTACACCAAGTGATAAACCTACATCTATCTTGTTTGAAATTAAGTCACCAACAACACCAATCCAAGTTCCATTAACCTTGTACCCAAAATCAGGATTAGGAACTATTTTAAGTGTAAAGTTAAACTTTTGTTTGAGAAGATCTAAGGCTAGTTTGAATGTACCACCAGTAAGGTCAGATTTACATAAAAGAACGTTTGCTGTAATTATGGGACAACCAGCTATTAGAACCGACTTGTAAAAATAGATTTTTTGTCTGAATGGAAAAAGTGTTTCGAGACGCAGCTTATTATCGGTTCTAGAGAAATTGATCACTCTTGCGTTGGACGTCAAGGGTTTCATGATACTAAGCTCTTTTCGAGCTGACAAGGAGTAACTTGTATTATATTTTGAAGCAGTATAAATTATACCAAATTTGTTTTTGACATATTTTAACAAATCATGATTAACAATACGCTTGAATGAATTAATATTTTCAGTTTGAAATACATAAAAATCTTCTGATATAGTGGAAACACTATTTAGCAAGTTCGGAATTTTTGCTAGATCGAGTTCTATTGGTAAATTTGAGTCACTAAATTTCACAATGACTAATTTACAAGACCTTCTAAATTTTGGAATATACCTGGTAAAACGTATATTGTTGCTTGTATTCGTAAAAGAAATGTTTTGATAATACCATGAAAAAATCTCTTCGTTATTACTCATACCTAATTCTGCTGCATGTGTAAAATGTTGGTGAAAATTATACGAAGACAATTGAAACACAATTAAATTACAGTAATGGATTTCTACTGGTAATAAATCTAAAAATAGTTGAAATTCACTTGACTTATCAGGTTTAACTTTCAAAGACAAAACTGAAGACTGGCACTGTCGTTCAGAAATTAAATTGTAAATTAAAAGTACAAGAAGAGTAATGACATTATTGAAACTCATTGTATTACAAATATACTGGATCGCGTTTCGATTGATTCGTTTTCCTGCAAGTAGTTAAATCTTAAAACTAACCCGGTAAAGTAATCAAACAAAAATGCAGAAATGTTTGAGGATGTATGTTGAGGAATTCGTTCAAGCCATTAAATTCAATGACCTTGATAGCCTAAATAACCTTCGAGAATTGCTTTCACCTTCGAAAAGCGATGAATTATTTTGTACAGTATGTGTTCTTCATCCCTAAGAACTTGAACTTGATCTTGAACTTTTGCTTACTAATTGAGAACCTAGCAGACGATAAAATAACAAACTAAAATGCAAAACCGTGAATAGTTTATAGATATAATTTTGTAATTTTTACACTCAGTAATATTAACCGTTGAAATAGTTTCCGGAAATAAATAGTTCTATTGTGTGTTACTCAAATGCTAACAATTCACCGACTGAAAAGTATTGGAATGCTTCATTGTCGTATAAAACATCAATAGTGGCTAATGACCAACCAGAAAATTCCTTGTAATTTGCAAATGAAAATAATAAAAATGACAAATTGAATACCCAGTTGTGAATAAATATATGCGACTAATGATTTAGCCCTTTTATGCTTGTATATGTTTAACAATTTTTGACCTCATAAGTGACAATGTCAATGTATAAGAAAGTAGTTCTCCGAAAAATTCACATAATCTCCAAATTATCTTTTTTTATTTCTTCATGTTATTAGTATAGAATTATAAGGTTTCCAATCACCACACCAGACATAATAGTAATATGCGACGTTGTCATCTAACTAATGCATATAATCAAGTCACAGCGATATTAAATCAATTGGACTAAATAACCACCCATAATTCCCATTAAAATCGACACACTATTACTGATCAATTGATTAGCCAAGCTATAATCATATCCTGGCTGCCCTATCAAAGTAGAAAACTGTCGCCCTCCCACAATTTCCAGATATTCCTCTTCATCTTCAATTTTCTGTGTCTCTTGATCCTCATTAACCTCCTCAAAACTAAATAACGTATCATCATACCAAACATGTCCCCAGCTATATCTTCTAAGCCAATCCACCTGATCAGTAGTTTCCACATGAATGTAAAATGCTTGATTTGTTGAGTTTCCAGCGTTCCAAGAAATGACTGCATTAGGCAAGCTTTTCAACTTGAGTTGATAAAATGGTTGATCCGCCAATTCACTAAATGGTTGCTCCACTTTAAAAAGAAAATCGTTTTCTGTATGAGTACCAGGATGATTCGGATCCAAAATCATGAAAACTGTACTATCTGCATCAATAGTTTCTGCATCGCTCCAAGTTGCATATTGACAAGGAACCGCTCTATTTATCAAGTGATACCAACCAGGTTCACCAGTAGTTAGAAAAGCCCACTGAGCATCTCGGTGCCATTCTCCACCTTTCCTGTAATTTGCTCGATGAGATGCTGCGTTATCGACAAACACGTAATTGTAGCCAGTATCATGTTTCCTTGTGGAAAAGGATACAAAACCCTGTGGAAACTTTTTCATGCGAATATTATAAAATGTTCCTGTTTTGAGGTTAGTTCCAGGAATGACATCCCGAGAGAAGCTATAGCTGGACAAGGCTGCTCGGCGGGGTCGAGTCCGATTATGTTGGCTCTTTTGGTCTCCATAAGAACTGCAGATGTTGCATAACAATTTGACATTAAAAAGATAAAAATATTAATTGTCGTAAATTTTTGTTATATTTTTATTGGTCATACTTGACAGAACCAGAAAGGCCTTCCACGGGAATAAAAATGACTGTGGATACCCACAGTATTGCCAACAATGTTGAAATGTAGTAGAACCTTTCCATGATGAAAAATGATTACGTGTACTTTTAAATGGTTTTTATAAGCCTGAAATTTTCGCAATAGTTTTAGGAAATTCATAGAACTTCTACCAGAAACGCGTTCAAGACTGCTAAATCAAATTGAGCCTGTAAAATTATAGCCTACGACACAGACTGGAAGTCAATGTTGCACTATACCACTGCATCTTTCATTTCATTGCGCATGAGTATTAATGAAAAGAGATGCTAGATAACCTACATAACTCCTTTTGCCATTCTCTCATTCATCATTCGTTTGCAGCATTTTTCTTATTCAATCAACTAACCATGACCGGATGTCCGTACTCGTAAGCTTCTCGGTCTATTTTAAATGTTGGATGTTGATTGTGATTATCAGTTTGTTTGCTCTTTGCTCAAATGAAAACAAATGGTTCAAGTTTTTCTGGCTTGTGCGGCTAAATAATTTTGGTAATATTGAAAAGCAATGAATGACTACTGCTAGTCATAAGTTGTATGTATATTCCGATTTTTTACTCACATAGAAATAATTTATAAAGCCGACAGTAAATTATATTAAAGATGTGTATATTGGATTCTAATTCCTTTATACATACATATAAGAATATAATACGAATTCTACCTCAGACTAGCTGAAACGTGTGAACTTTTCAGAGTACATAAAGCTCTAAAAGTACCTCTGTACAAAACTCTAAAATAGTTCAATAGTGAGTTTCTTTTGTATGTAAAATGGTTTTTATACCCGACCTTCATCGGTCTACAACTTTTTCTAAACTTTCTCATTATTGCTTGATTATTTCGACTACCCCACCATTCTCCATTTGATTTCCAACTTTCTATAGTCTTTGCTGAATTTATGTAGATGATGGCAGCTCCGTGTAACACTAAAAACCATGTTGTTTGTGCAAAAAGAGAGGACGTAATCAAAATCAATGTTGACGTTATATCCAAATAATTCCATTGGCGAATTAAAATGATATTCGAGAGCAATGCAGCTTTCAGAGAAATCATGTAACCAGGATATAGCAAAATTCCCAAAACGTCCAAATATATTCTGAGAAGTATTTCCAAAGTACGATATTCAACTGTAAAGACTGGTAATGTTCTTAAGGAATCTGAAGTATAGTACCAGGAGCTTCCTATACGAAATTCTTGACGAATCATTAGAAGATATTGAGTTTGAACTTCAAAAATGAAATTATTGTGGAAGCAGAAAGTAAAGAATGTTTTCAAATTCGCTATCATTGGTACAACGGCATAAACAATATAAATGAGAAACTTAAAGAACAAAGGCGTTTCTATTGGAAGATATCGAGTAATGTAACAGTGCTCATTTGGGTAAAACATATAATGACAGGAAAACAAAAATGTCATTCCGAAAGCGATAGCCCAGTTCGATAACGTCGTACGGTCCCACAAGCGCTGTGTATTTTTGTATTTACGGTCGTCCTGGTGTTGTACATATTTGACTAGAAAATGTTGACAAGAATGAGTAATTGAATACGTTTTTTGTAAGATAAAGAAAAATACTAAAGTCACTTACCTGCACATCGAGTGGAATGATATTTCATGGCATTAAGAAGTGTAATGAGCTCGTCTTTTTTATAATAGAATATGTGCATGTCCCAGTGTAGCAAAGTTAATGCCATAAACATAATCAAAAGTAAATATAGCTCAGACACGGGTAGCCCCTTGCTACATAATATCTGTAAACGAATTAGTGTAAAGCAAACGAAACTATAGTGAAAAATGCAAGCTGCAGATGCTATCTTGAAGTGTAAAAGAGCTTTTTTATTGGCCTTATATGTATTTGTTCGAGGATCCCAAACAAAGGGAAAAACTCCACAGAAGTAAGAAATTTGAGATTGAATATGTATCAATTTATACTGTAAATTAGTATGTAGAAACATTTTATTTTTAAAGGAAGAGTTGAAAGTTGACTACAAAGCTTACAATTCGGACTTGACTATAGCGCAAGTTATCTTTCTACGTACTGGCAAAATTTTGCGTTAAAAATAACTTGCATAGCTCAAAATTCAATAATTTATCATCGATTTAATACATTTACTGCATTTAATAAGGCTTAAATTCGGGAAATAATGTAAATAATTGATTTTCGAAAAAATGTCAATGCGTAACTTTATTTTAATTCCAATAAACGTTCGCCTGAAAATTGTTTTAAACGTCGGTATATTTCTACCAAAAATGTAGAACAAGCGAACAAAGCTCCCGTCAGGAATATTAGGCAAGGTCCCTTAATATTTTCCATTCGAAGCTTTTCTCTTGAATCTTTTCTGCTGTACTTGAGTCTAGTCAAACTATCTCTAGATTTGTACCTCTCCTCATACACTGAGGTATCACTTAATTGTACCCATTTTTGAACAAGCCCTGTAGCATGAGCAATGTCAATAACTGAATTAAACAAATTCTGAATTGGTGAAAATTTTGGAAATCCAAATGACTGAAATATTAGCCCCATTTTGTCTGCACTTTTAACTAAGGGAAATGATTCGTGTTTGTCAATAGTTTTCCGATGGAAGATGGGGTTAGCTAGTCCATTCCAAATTATACAAATTTGTCTTGGTGTGCCTAAAACGTCGCTTACACATTTGAATGTGCTTTTCTCGATTCGAATGCGCTCGGAAATTGATGCAATTAAATGGTTCGTGTTTTCGGAAAACACGGAAAGCTCAATACCACCAATTGATTGCAGGGTCACTGTATATTTGCTTCTAGAGGACGATGCTATTTCTTTGAACGTTGATAATGGAGTTTCTAAGTGTGGAAATTTAATTACACTAACTATTACGCAAACGCTTATATCGTGGATATTAGGTGTTCGTGTGACAAAGTACGTTATAGCGTCTCCAAAACATAACAATAATATGTTTTGTTCTTCAACAATGCGCAGGTGTGTTAAGAAGACCAGGGAACAAGTTGTCGTACAAAGTTTGTTTTGATATTACATTAAAACAATATTTTTATCATACGTTCTATTTATAATCAACTAGTTTTGTTAAGTTGACAAAAGTATGGCTTTTAGAACAAACTATTGTGTAAGCCACAATGTCGTGTGCTTAAACTTTCTAATAACGTAGGATGTAGCAATGATACACTAGACAAAGGGTTGATAAAACGTTTACGTAAATAAATAACGACGGATGTCTATTCATTTTTTATAATCCCAAAGGTCTTAAACATTTTAATGGATTTCTTTTGGTTTACAGGTATGGTTAACATAACATTTAAAAGTGAATTTCAAATTTCATATGAATTAGGACAGAACGACATATACAAATTATTTTTACGTAATCATTCCCAATGGCTACAATTGTACTAAATATCACAAATGAATTTCACAATCGTGTGTAAAATCGAAAACTAAATACTTTCAATCATTTACAATATTGAAATGATACTACATTAGTTCTTTTATTTGACACAATTAACCATCTAAAATAATAAGGGGTACCATTTGACAATACTGACTTGATGCTGAATACTTTCCCTTCATTATTCATCGCAACAGTTCTCTTTGAGATTTTTTTGAAGACATTTAATTTGGCCAATATTGAACACATTTTTTCACATAAAAAGCAAAAACACGACACAATAGCCGCAATACCATATATAACAACTAAAGGTAAAATCATTTCTAAGTTAAAGGGATTAAATTTTTTATTTGCTTTGTCTGAATATTCTCCATACAATAGCTCTTTATATCTACCTATAATATCCCTTCCAAAAGAAACTCGAAGAATTCTTTTCATTCTGTTCAGATATGTTTTACTAGACATTTCTCGAATGTAAGAATCTAGTTTTTGAGATATCCCGCTTTCATAGTATCTTGCCAGCACATACACAAATATTGGATGAAAGAAGTTTCTTGATACCTGCCAAGGCGTAATGTGAAGATATCCTGGAACTTTCAAAGGAGTTGAGACAACAGTGTCCGGAAAGCTTGCTGTATACATCAAGCCAATAGGACCAACTTGATCAAGCTGGTCAATAAATGCAATCTCATCATCCATCAATCCTTTAGATATTTCTGACTTATTATTTGACAATGTACTATTAAATTTATCCAAAAATTTCTCAACCATTAAGGATATTGGTCCTTGTTCATACCATAGAATTGAGTGACTTAACAACCTATACTCGTCCCCATACCATTCAGGTAAGTTGTTCAAAAACTTCTCTTTCAATAAAGAATACTTCGAACCCACCGTGGCTATTCCTCCTGATAAAGTAAACTTGGGATAATATCCCTCCGCTAACTCGTTTAATGTTTGTGGGAAATTGGGCTCTGTTCCTTTTGCCAAAAAAGCAAATATTTTTCCTTTGTAAGCTTGACTGATTGTAAAAATCATTATATACCACATAAGCCAAATTATGGCTATAACTCCGGAATTATATATCTTACTCTGTCTGAAATCCGCTGATACAGGTTGATCCAATGTACTTCTTACAACAGTACTTAGAATCTGTATAGGATCTTGAAATTGAGAACTTGTAAGCACAAACGTAAACATTAAAACACCTGAACAGGCTATGAAAATCCAAGTAATATAATCAAACGGCCGAACAAATGTGATGGCATTGAAGCCCGGCTTGCGTAAAACAGTTGTAAAATAATATGGCTCATAGTTAACACCGTACGGGATCCACTCTTGACGCTCAATTTTCCGATTTTTCTGTGACTTCCAATTCCTTTCACTGAAAAATATTTCTCCACTAGCGTATCCATATTTTAAAGGAATATCATCGATTATGATGCGTGGTCGAAAGTAAGAATAGTTAAGTTTTGAAGATATCAATTTCTGCGTACATGCTGCCTGAATTGGCATATATCGTTCAGAATTTCGAAAATTAGCAAATGCATTACATCCCATGTCAAAAGACATTGCTTTTAAAGAATCGTCCATAAGGGTTTCTACGTAAGCACCTTGTAGATTTGAGTGAAGACGTTTCCATATATGTTGTAGAGTTTCTAAGCTTCTTATATGTTCAGAAGCTAGCTGGCGAATTACCGATTTTATATTCCAAAAGCACGTCATGCATACTATATTGACTTCTTTAAGTGACACAATGTTGATCACAAGTCCCTCAACAAAAGTACTTGGTAGGGATAAAATAAAAAATTCCAACTGTTTTTGGCGAATATATTTCTTGAAACTTTCTTCCAAAAACAAGGCATGGTCAGGTTTCTCACCACTCATTTCTGACAAGTCCATTCGAAAACGAGTTCCTGTTTTATCGTTGAAACCTAACTGGTCGATTAAATAGCAATGAACAAAACACATTGAATGGCGACGTGATTTGTGAAAGTTTAACTCATTCAAAGAGCCCTGCAGGGTTTCGATAGATACAGATGCATGCTTATGCAAGACATCAATTACACTTTTTACCGTAATAAAATGTTCATCCTGAATTTTCAAGATTGAAATACTTCCAATGAAGAATTTGAAATGACATGATACAAAATTCTGGAAAAGTGATTTCGCATCTTTGCTCACCGATAAATGCGGAATCGTTAATTTACTTTCAGCAGTAAACAAAATATAACCTATAAAAATTGAGAGTGTAGTCGATGCTCTAAAAATATACTTCATGGTTACGAAATTTACTTGTATATCTGGTGCACGCCAGATACATTGTAAAATTTGGGACTCCACTTCTTTTGTATGAAGCAGGTGTTGAGCATTTTTGCATCACGTGGAGCATTAATATTCTCCTAAACTAATTGATGACACGACAAAACTTTATTTATAAGTACCAAAAAGGAGCACGAAAGATTTGAAATTCAAAAATACAAAATTATTATCATTAACAAACAATAGTATATGTTACAGAAATAAATACCCAGACACGCCAGGAAAACTTAGTAACCGTTTGATTATTTAATATATTTTATACAATTTCAAACATACTTCGTTTTGTCTACAAAAGATTTTGTTTATTTTTAGTTTAAACAGCATAGTTCCACGATGGCGCATAATGTTTCTATTGAAGAATATCGCTTTGTCAAGAATTGTACGGCACACGTTTATATTTAAATAATTAAGTCATTTTAAATGACGCTCTCATGTTTTCGTCTTCCAGTACTTTTATATAGTAATGCTTGTGCTGAAGACAACCTCTCAAATTAGTTCGAAATTATGTTTAAAAGGGCCACGCGTGTTTACAAATTAATCTTACTGACTCATTCGAATATTTTAGAATTTACATATTTTTGAACTAAAGACTGGCGTCGAAAACAGGAAAGTACAAAATAGTAATAAAATAATATGGCTCATCATATGTAACGGCGTACGGAATTCACTCCTTAAGCTCAATTCTCCGACTTCTGTCCTTTAATGTTTATTTGCAAAGAAAACGTCTTCACTTGAAAATCCATATTTTCTGGGAATATTGTGAATAGTGAAACGTGGTCCCAAGTAAGAAAAAACAATTAACAAGTTTTGAACAATTACTTTGTGTTTCCATACAACTTGAATTGCAGTATGTAGTACCCGATTGCAAACTTTGTCAGATTCATCAACAAACTTGCAAATTTCAATGTATTCAATGTAACCATCTAGTAAATTTGATTAAAGATGTCTCCAAATATTTTGAAACATTTCCAAGCTTCTTATGTCTTCCAAAGTCCATCTGCCAGTTAACAAATTTATATTCGGCATGGGTTTTTGGGATATTGGTTACATTAGGTGAAGCACAAACGATTGTCCTGAGCAAATTGAGAACAAAACTGTGTTTATAAATAAGGCCGGTGGTGCAGGATTAAGCGTTTAATTAATTTAAAACGTCACCATGTTTTTTGTAAAAATTTGAAAAACATAAATTTAGCAAAGTTGTTGAAACAAAATTACGCAGAAACCCGGCAAAGTATAATAGTTGTTGACTAAACAAACCTTTTATTTGATTTCATATTAAATAGTTTAGCAAACACAAACACTTTCAACTTGTTTACAATAACTTGATTATTTTTCTTTTTAGTTTGAAAATTAAGTTCCTTTGGTCCGCATTTATCTTTTCTCTATTGAACGGTGGTACATTGTCAAGAAGTGTATTTGTTACGAGCGCAAACATTGGAAAGTTTGACCAGCATTAACTACTAATTTAAACATAAGCTCAAATTATTGCATGTTTATTTATAGGTTTATCAATATTTTGAGTAACCGTAAAGTTGCATGAAGTTTAATGTAAAGTTTCAGAATATTTAATAAGATTAGGTCAATTAGTGTTTATAAAGTTATTATTTAGAGTACATTTACAAAAACTAAATAGTTGATTAACGATGAAAATTACTTCTAAACCTAATGAACATGTGTTTTAAATTATTTAATGAATAAGTTTAAGTTATCAGTAGATAATTTATACCAAGGCTTACCATATTAAAAAAAATCTTAACACTACTGAATATATGTGCCAACTATTGTACTACATTAAATATAATTGCATTGAGTATGATTACATGAATACTTGTAACACTAAATAAACAAAAAATTCTTTTGAAACAAACAAACAATTTTATTTTGAAGCGTGTCGTACTACAATATTATCAGAATATCCAGTCACTTCCTTGCCTGATTTCGCTTTTATATAATCCATACCCATTAGAACAGTATCCACAGTATTCATTCCAATAGTTGTGAACACCGAAGTCTTCGTATCCGCAACCAAATACCCTGTTCCACTCATGTAGTACGCCATGGGCTGCAATGATTTTAAAATCCGATCATTTAGCTTTCTTTTTCCTTTCATTTCGCTTATTCGAAACTTCCAGTCATTGATCAGATCCTTGCTAAACTCTGCAGAGAATGCTGCATACGGTACAGCCACTCTTATCACAATTAGAGTGAATACCGCCATGAAAG
>JAQFZH010003238.1:0-14269 GCA_034695485.1 Entomobrya nivalis | reverse complement strand
AATCCCATTTTGTTGAAAGTGAATTACTAAAAATTTGCTGCCGCCACCTGGTCAGAACGTCAGCACACTTGTACTTTAAGGCTCAGATTCCTGCAAAATCGAGAATACTAACGAATTCGTAAGCTAACTACAAAAAAATGGCTGAATATATTTTTTTCGCTTATTCAGTTTTCAGATGATTTGGAATTTAAAAAAGGAAAGAAAAAAGTCTTTCTTTTCTAACTTTTCATTTGAACCAACACTATAACCAAAACCATTATGATAGCAGCAGCTTAATGAATATGAATATTTACAAAATCTGCAAAGCTGTGCATTCTTTTCTTGTGGCGGTGAAAAGGAAAAGTAGATTTCACGTCGTTTTTCTAACGAATTGGCTTCTCCTTGAAAAAAGAAGGAAAGAGGATGATGGTGTCTACGACGGTGTTGATGTTAATGGCGTATAAAACAAAAAAATCTTGAGACACATTTTTCAAATTGTACCATCAACACTTTTCAAATAGCATATTATCCATATAAACCTCAATTTAGCCTATTTCTATGTGATTCCTCTCAAGTTATAGGATTCTTATTTGGAATTTGTGCTGAAGGTGGTGATGATGAAGGTAATAACAAAAATTTATAAGAAGCTTTACTTCGTGAATACGAATGCGTGTCTCTGCAAAATGCTGTGGGGTAAAGGGAAATGGTAGCAAAAATCGACCATTACCATATTTGATATTCCATTTCTCTTCTTTATTTGGGTTCGTGTATTATTTTTGCAATTTCTTTTCTCTTTTTTTTGCTTGCTTGCGACCAACTGATCTGTACTTTATGAAAACTGTGTGAAGAGTAAAAGGAAAAACTAATGGACTCACAGTTAAGTCAAGAACTGGGCTATAAAAGTGAACTTTCATCTTCGCAGTAACCTTTTTCTTTGCTAAGTACTCGGAATAATAACAAAGTCAAAAATAGGTATGTATTCTTCTTTTTCCCTTTGATGAAAGTCTCTTTTATGCTTTGTGTTCCTTTTGATAATTTTATGAAAAGAGTAAGTTTTCAATAAAGTTTGCCCAATCATCATTATTACAACTATCAGAATCAGAACAGAAGAGTCATCAAAGTTTATGAAAAGCCGCTGGAATAATAAAGTGTTAGAATATACAGATATACGACAATGAATAGCAGAACGACCTATGCTGTGTGGATGCTACACAACGGTAATTTCGGATTAAGGGACTTTTCATTAAAGCAATTTTCATATAGCTGTTAGATTGCTTTTCAATATGACAAAATATAGGACAACTTTACAGGAAAGGTAAACCTATTCTAGTTTTTACCACGTAAAATTACCCAGTAAACCTGTAAGCATTGGGTAATACTCAAGGAAAAACAAGGATAATAAAGCAATATTCACATTTTTTGTCTATTCTTCCTTTCAAGTAGATTTGGTTTTGGCTTTTATGCTTCTTTTTGAATATATTTCATCCTCCTTTGTTCTCATAAAGAACTTTTTCCGAGAAAAAATATCCGCCACTGACTATAGTAATATCCCATTTCGCTTTTGGGAGTATTCCTTTTTTGTAATGGGCATTTCTAGCTTATTATACAGCCCTTGTGCCATTCTTTTTATTAGTGCTGTTGGTACGATATATACTCCATCCCCATCACACAGTCTCCTTTCTTTTCATTTCCGAATATAGTTGCAATTTCCTCTAGAATTCTATAGTTGTGTCAGCAAAGTAACTAAACAATGAACGAAGAGGAGAAAGTGGGTAAATAAATAAAAACGAAAAGAAAAGCAAAACTGAATGACTATTGATATGGCTGGATTACTACTATTCTGAAAGAGGAGAGGTAGGCGGCGCGGCGATTTAGAAGTTGAAAAGTTAGTTGGTAAAAGCGTCGGTGATAATAATGCTGACTTTCACTTAACCATCTTCTCAGAAAAAGCTATAAAATTAAAAGGTAAACCACAGCTCAGAAAATCTTATGTAACGCTATATGCATGTCGTTACATAAGTGAATAAAAAAAGATCTTCTTCATCTATGTAAATTGAACCAATCTGCTAAGGTTAACCTTAAAAGGGTATGTATGTGGCTTGTATAATACAGACAGACAGACAAAAGAAATGAGTAATAAAGTGCATTTTTATTATTATTATTATTACGAGTTTTATTACATCTTGCTTTTGTGTACGAAAGTGATGTGATGACGTTGATTGTATGAGTGCATGCTTAATCTAATACACTTTGAGAAGAATCTGAAAGAAACGACGATTTTTACTCTTACTGATGTCATCTTGTTTGCGTTTTAAGTAATGGGGTCGTCGTTTTAGACTTTAAAAATTGAATCAACTGAAAGAACCACATACATATTTGGAGTAAAATGGATTTTTGGCTGTGACACACTACACATGACACTTTGTCAGTGATAAACTGATGGAATGCACGTGTTTTTTTTTTAGGTTTTACCAGTAAAAGTTGCACAACGTTGTCATCCACTCACTCAAAATGAAAAGCATTTTTGTTTGAAAGGAATAAATAGAAGTAGAATGAAATGATTGTACTTACTTACACTGAAAAACTTTTCAAATTTCCTCGCTTTTGTTGTTTCGAAAGAAATGCAATGCTATCTGCTTCGTTATATGGCATTCTGAGTGGATGATGAAAATCTAAGCTTCTAAGCTTTGACTTTTATTGTGTCATTGTTTTGCATAAAATTTCATTACATTTTTTTTGTTGAAATGGAGCTACTTGACAGTTTCATCAAGATTGCATCCACATTCGGCATGGTAGGTGGTTCTAGCAGTAGTGGTGGTCTTCACTAAATTGCATCGCATCAAAATGTTTACCATGCCGCTCACTCTTCTTTATTAGCTTCAAAGCCAACAGAACCGGTGACGGTTTAACAAAGAAGAAAGAAAGCCGCCGCTGCATATCAAAAAGGTTAAGATGCAGTGTGTATTCAGAAAAATTGATCAGAGGAACGTAATTCCATGAAAATCACTTTTACACGAGAACTAGAAAACCGGAAATAGCAACACAGAAAAAAACATTGCATTGTACAACAATGAAGCGCAGACGACGGTCCACTCAATCTCTGCCAATACGATTGCATTTTAAGATGGAAAGGCGACCATGACACATCAAAGCAACAATAAAAGACGAATTTGGAAAAATCGGAAACACTTTTAATTAAATTTATTGCGCGATCGATAAAAAAAATTCATGCATCCCAGCATGCAGTTGCATAAGATAAATTATGCATGCAACTTTGTTCATTTTCATTTCATTACGGATTCATTATCCCGGACATGATCTCTCGCTCGCTCCCGCTTTTCCACATTATGAAATTATTTAGATGGCAGAAATAAATCAAATTATAAATGCATATCATGTACATGCATACATCCGTGCATAGTTTGCAGTAATGTTATCAATAACACTTTGTAAATTTCCTTTTTGTAGCTACCTACAAAAATAAGTTTCCGTGCATTGTTCCCCATCGCTAATGTGCGTAACGGGACATGCTACAAAAATATTGTTATGTATTAGGCAACTTTTTATTCTCCCTAAGTTATATTATCAGCTATGCTATCAGTTAAGTTTTTCATTTCCTCTGTAGGTACGCTTGCTATTTTGGTTGATGGTGGTGGTGGTAATGAGTTCTTCTTTGTTGATACTTATGATGGCGGCATGCATTCTGTGAAAGTGTTGGTGCTCTAAACACAATTGTAATAGAAGTAATGATGCAGTACAAAAGTACAGGAGTAAGTCGCTTTTGTACAAAATTACTAAACAGGGCTTCTCATGTTTTGTCTACATTCCCCTCTTTTTTCTAACAACAATGTTTTTGTATATGAAAATTGCTTTAATGAATCATTCTAATGAGAATGAGACTATTCCGTCGTATTGCTTCTTTGGTGCTATGCCCTTTGAATATGTATAAACTTGAGTGAATTCTCTAAATATGTTATACAAGCCTACTGCTGCTTACATTACTCAAAAAAAAGCTTTCGTCATAGTCATCAACATCATTTGGTTTTTCCTGCTTTCACTTTTTTTCATTATTTCACATCATTTTGCAATGGGTATATCATATAGTTCTTGTGAACAAAATTGGGTGTGTCAGAAAACATTATATTGATGATAACGGCGACAGCATTAGAATAAAAGTAAAAAATAGCAGGGGCCAAATTTGAAGTACTGTCACATGAAGAGTGGAAGCTGAAAAGAAAAGTGAGATAATTGGGAAAATTTGGGATGATGATGCTAGTGTGAAATGATCCTTTTATTGTTAAAACATACAGCATTATTGTCTACTATTTCTAGTGAAGTACCAAGAAATGCACTTGTTTATTAATTAGAGAATGTTTACATGAATAATGTTCAAAAGAAACATGGGGAAAAAACTTCAATTCTAAAAACAGAGCTAATATGAGGTATCACGATAACTAGTTAAGGAATGGCTTCCCTCAAACAAGAGACTTGGTGTAAAAGCTTATAACCCTTAAAAATGATCTGTTAAACTGAAAATAGACTTGTCAGTCGACAAGATAGAATAAAATGTAAAGCAATGTGTTATCGTGCAGGTGAAGTAGTATGACCGATATTTGCTACCTTTTTTTCTACGGAACAAATATACATTTATGCAGTGGTACAAATTGTTATCTCCAAGCCCTGCTTATTTTACTCTAGTGTGCATTATGATCCATGAAGGAGCAAAAGATGTATTTCATCTTCATGCTTTGATGATCCCTTTTTTCTTCTTTTCAAGTGGTTGCCCCTCTCAAAAGACAGACACGTAGACAGGAGCAGTTTTATGCTTGTGTGAGCATGAAAACTTTGAAACAACATCTTTTCTTATTGAACCGCTATTTATTTGGTCAAAGGCAAAAGAAAACGCAGAATATAAAAGAAAAAGAAAGGGCTGTTGTACACACAAGTACAACCAACAGAAATTTTTTGTTCCTTTTACGTCATAGGCTTCTTTGATAGATCAATCATTCTTCTTGGTAATCTCTCTTATTTAAGTAGATGTTCCCTTATATATACGAAAAGCTTTCTGTACACAAAATTTGTTTGCGTTGCAAAATTTTGCGTATTGAAAACTTGAAACTCCAACTGAACTTTAGAAATTCTACCTGAATCTGAACTCTTTAAGTATGCATTTACGTAATTACAGCAGAAATAGTTGTATGGTCCTTATTTAGTGTTTAGATACTATCTCAATGCATTGGTTTTTCTACCCCACAATTATATTTTTGCCGAATTAATTAGTTATGATGATATCAAGCATGGTTTGCTAAATTTCTATTCTTTGAATTTGTTAAATTATAAATAGATAAACATTTTACTCACCACAAGTACCCATATATCCGACTGAAACATTTTTGTCCTCCCTACAAGCCGACAAATTAAGTTCGCATTGGTTATCGTATGTTCGGTTATCAGTGCCGCATACAGGTCGAATTATCGGATCACAGACATGTGCACAAGTACATTGTGCAATTCCGAACCGGTTGATAGCACATGTTTCGTATCCTTTGCAAACTCGGCTTTCACATGGATTGACTCCTAGAACGAAATATAACATAAGCCACTTAGTCATCGTTCATCGTCATAATATATAATTCGTTGTCTATTATTAATTTAGCATGGACTCATTAATAAACCAATTTTGAATCGAAACGTTTTAAATAAATCATGAAAAAACTTCATGTAGTAACTTTGTGATATGGTTTAATTGATGTGATAGCATATGTTTAATTTACCTGATGAACACTTTCCACGATAGATTATTCTTAAATCCCTCCTAGACCGACATCCTTCCTGTCGCATGACACATTCATTGGAATACGTTTTCCCATCCGAGCCACAAACCGGGTTAAAATCCATTGTACAAACTTCACTGCATCGACAAACAGGTCTTCGGTTTTCATCCAAATGACATACCTGAGGTGCTGTGCACAGAATATCTTCGCAGGGATCTAGTATTCGAAAGACGAAAAAAGTAAGGATTACCTCAATAACGTCAGATACATTTTGGCTCTCATGAAATTGCACAACGGTTCCGGAATGACCGGAATCACAATATACCACTTTTTCACCTTATTTTCTGATTACAACGGAAGGTGGAATTCATGTATTTTTATTGCCACACAAATTGCGTGCGATTGGGATTCGTGATATACCATTGCATTGTAGTGCTTCCAAATATACGCTCCCATTTGCCATTATCGGATACATTTCATAATACATTATCATGCGTACCTTAGTACAAGATAATGTAAAACAGTCATAAACGTTAAAGAACAATATTGCTCTAGATTTATTTATTTAACAGTGCAAGAGGTAATTACAAACATTAATACTCATTTATTGCATGCATTCATAACGTATTTTTTTGCAACTTTGTAGCTCTTGAAAATCCATGTACTTTGTAATTAATAATTTTATTTCAGATAGCTGTGACCGTCATAAAATTCGTCATTCTTCTAAAGTTTATAACTTAGTTTTATTAGCAATCAGTCTAAAATGAAGAAAATAGTTGTCTTCAAAATTCCCAAATACTTTTAAGGTATTGTATAATTTATTTATTTTAAGTTACCTAAAAGCTATAAAGACGGACAAAGACGATGCAGTGTTTCTTTCATTGCATTGCCAAATGCCAACTAAATTGCGTCCTGTATAGCTAATGACATGTAAATTGCTGACATCATTAATATTTATTTACTCTACTGACTTTCTGGTTTCATGACATGAAATGTAGACCAGACATAATACGGATATGACAACACCACCACCAATGCCAAATGCGCCGCTGGACATTAAATGAAAACAAAAGCCAACTAACTAGGTCTATAAAATCACTACGCAGCACGCTACTATTGTTTTCTTTTGAAATGCTTTGAAGTCTTGATGAACTAGTAAGAGTTCTTAAATGTATATACCTCTAATTATTTGACGTATCTAATTTAAGCAGCAAACACAATTCGATTTAATACTTCTATATAAAATACACTAAAAAGCTTGGGATCAGTTCCCACGTAATATTTGTTTATTTTTATCACAATGAACTCATTTAGCTAGAATTTCATTTTGCTTTCTTTCGAAATCGTTTAACGAAAAGGATCTCATTCCATAAAATATTGGCAAATTCGCGAATAACCAAAACACATACATACAAATATGTACATACATATGTGTGTGCAGGATAATCCCATAAAAATTCACGATGTGTGCTCTGCGCTCCTTCATTACTTCCAAGCAATTTTGCATGTTGCATGAAGAACCGTTTCAAGAACATAAGAAGTACTAGTCCTCAGGTTGCAGATTGGCATCTTTCCTTTTCGTCTAAAGAATTCCGTTTCTCAGATTGCCAGACATGTGGTGAACTACTCTGACTCAAGATACAAGCCTGTATGTACATAACAAGCACCTGTGTTGTTTGCTTTGGTATGCGCACATATGTGCTTAGCTGTAATAGTTCTGTAAACTCCCCAAACAGTTTTGTCCAAGATTCCAAAAGATCACCATCTCTCACGGATTTACATCTTTTTTTCCTGCATTCTCTCCCAAAGCGAAATGGAGAGGACAACGCGGACGCGCATTAAATCTCTAGCAAACACGCGTGCACTAAAGGACGATGAGATTTACAAGGAAATCTAACACAAGAGGAAAGTGAAAGTAAGACTATAGAGATTCTTACAGATCGCTATGTCTGCTGGGCTATTTTCTTATGAGATTGCAAATCCGAGTTGAGTTGAAAGGACGATATGGATTTTAAAGGATAAACGAGAGAAACCCAAAAGGAGGATAGGATATTATTATATATTTTTTAGGTTTAGCAAGTAAAGGAGTGTATCCTTTTTGCTGAGCATAACATATGAACATTACGTATGCTTATGACGGTGGAAGTAAAAAGGGAGAAGGAAATAAAATAAACTGAACGTGAGCTATGTATATGAGGTGGCCGGGAGGAGAATATACGAAAACAGTAACATGAAAAGTTCATAACATCAAGCTAAGCTGGTTATAGAGAAAACTGTATAAAAAGCTACATGGCTTGTGTCTTTGAAGAAAGAAGATGAAGATGATGAAGCCGAGAAAAGAGGACGACCCACCATACATTACTCACTCATTCACCCAGCCAGCAACATTGCAGCCAAGAAGAAAAGTGGGCGCTTTGAATAATGAACCCTTTAGCTACACAGATACACAGTCTAAGCTTAAGCTATAACGATATATATGCATATAATGTATTCTAGTACAGATTTGCTCTTATCAGGAACAAAAACCACTTTGTCTACCAAACCAAGTTTACTTTCTCTTGTGCAAGTTGATATACTCATGGTTTATAATAATAATCATGTTGTGAGCGAAATGAAGATGCGATGAATGAAGGGTTAGTACAAAATGCAATGCATCTTCTTAAGCTCTCTACTTTAAAAAGCTGTCCGTTATAATATCATCCACGCGGGGTTTCCTGTTTTCGCTCACATAAGTCAATGAACAACTGGGCTGAAGAAATGATGTTGGTAAAATCTATTATAGCTAAACCTACTTACTTAATTTTGATGAAAGAAAAACTAGTTGAAATTTTCTACTTAAGTTTGTTACCGTCATCATCATTATTCTCCGCATAGACTTTCTTGTAATAATCATATTACTTATACGTTGATCATTCAAGTAGTTTAAATCAGTTCAACATCATCACCGGAAATTCTCCGGAGCAAGATTGGTCAAAACTAAAACCACGTAATTGTATAAAAGTTATCTTCATCATCATCCTAGCTACCTTGTTAAGAGTTGATTTTATACTTTCTGTATATCATATATAATAAAAGTTGTCTTCTCTTTAGGGCAAAATTTGGCCCTTATTTAAGAAAATAAAATGGACTCAGAAAAGTAAACTTTTTTGAAAGCAAGAATTTGTTGCTCGTTACACAATAGGTAGATAAACATATCTACATTTGTTGTGTGCTTAAGACGTGGGTTGATGCCAAGAACAAGACAAATACTGGTATAATAAAACGTATCTACATATCCTTCTCTAAAAACATGCCATCATTTAACCCAGAAAAAAAATGTGAGGCAAGTCGAAAGAGTTAAAGCAGACAGATGAGCAGCAGAAGGAAAAGAACAGGAAAGCATTACTTTCACTTTCTCGGCAGTCGTTTCCTCTCTGCTATTCTGATGCTACTTTAGACTTTCACCTACTTTTTTTCTTTCTGACTTGTGTGAAAGAGATTGAGTGAGTGAATGTAGAGGAACAAAACGGTTGAGCAAGCAGAGAGAGAGAGAAGGGAGAAAGAGAGAGGCGTCTAGATAAATGGTTCTTTTTACAAGGCTCAATCGTTTTAATGAGATCTGTTTTGTTGTGTGCGGTGGTTGGTGGTAGTGGAGGGATGGTGCTATAGGGCTACTCATGGTAATAATGTTGTTTTTGTTGTTATGTGGTAAGAGCTCAACTTACAGCGTTTTGTGTCTGCTCGACTTTCTCATTGTTTTCTATGAATTTAAGGGAATTGGACAATTTACTATTTTAGGATAATAAAAGCAATGCAATTGTGTATTTTGCATACATTATTTCCTGTATATTTCGTTCATAAAATCAAATGATATGAGAACAAAAGGAAGGAGTGAAGTATTTTCCATTGTTTTTCACATCGGAGAAAATGAAAGGAATAAAGTAAAAGGTTAAAATTGGAGTGCCATTTCGAATGTATCTGAAACTCAATACAATAGAGAGAGGCAAACATCAATTCAAAACAATACCAATACTATTATGTCTTCTTTTAAATAAGTTTCAAGTAGTTTACAATTTACAAAGGAGAGGGAAATTGGAAAATCAAGTATTTAAGCCGTGCTTACACCACACCCAATTTCAAGAGAATGGATTCAAACAAAATAGGAATTGTGGGGTGATTGCAGTGCAAGCACGTACGACATCCCATCACATCACTTGGAATAATAAGGCTCATTTGATACAAAATTGAAGCTGACGCTGATGATCACTTGCTCTTAATATGTTTTTCGTCTGTTCGTGTATATATTATTTTTACAGACGCTTCCTGGTAGAGCAGCTTTAAATCCCAATGATGCAGATAATCATTTAAGACAGCTCCCCATTTCCCATCTGAGTTTTAGGGGATCGTTCAACAGAGTCACTGCGAAACTCAAGTGCCTAGTAGTTCGTTCATATAATTTAATGAGTGTAGTATAAACGCATATGTATAATGTAAATGGAGTTATTTATGACACAATAAATGCACCAGCAGAATTTTCATTACTAAAATTTAAAGTTCAAATACCTGCTGCAGGTTATCATTTTCATTTGATTATATGATGTTGATTAATGATTTATGTCGAGGAAGGGTATGACTAGTCTGTGTGTATTCTGATATATAATTTAATCGAAATCTTGCACTCGCACCAAGCATGACCCCCTCAAAATTTAAATGTCGAAGTGCTTCAATTCGTAAATTATTATTCTCCAATTCTTACTGTGGCACCTCCTCTTTAGCTCAACAAACGGGTCAGAATTGAGGAAGCAATAAGAGCTCAAGACCAGACGAGATGGAAATTTTTTGAGGGTATTATCTGGTTATCATTAAATCATTAATTGGATTGTATGGCTTCAAGCTTTTATTATTCCATATCAGCTAATTTCTTTTGAACAACTAAACCCTTTCCAACCAACCAGCACATTATATTTGGTTCACCTATTTATCAACATCATTCTCTGTTACAATCTGATGGTTCTATAATATCCAGAATGCAGAGTAAAAAAAACTATCAAGACCAGTAGCTAGACCAAAATATAATAGCCCATAATATTACCATTTAGTATATTATCTATCAACATGGACATGAAATCACAAAAAAACAGATGCTACAGACAAAAACCCAAATCCAACACATGACATCTAGCCTTGCATATTTATTATGAAAAAAATATGTACATTAGTATTTGTTTCCGGAACGTAGAATGAAACTTGGAAGTAGTAAGAGATGGATAAAAAGGATTATGGGAAACAAAGAGAGGTGAAGCCTTATATCTCGTTGAGTGAATGACCAATTTACTAAATTTACTTTATTGGTCAGGTTTGTTTATTAAAGTGTAGTTGAGGTTTAGTTTTCCCGTGTTTATATATTGCGGAATTCCTGGAGACATTGAATTTAAAATACACTAAAAAATAAAACGAAATTAACAGGAAAGTATGTTTGTATCGTATTCCGACGCCAATATTAAAAAATACGACTGAATTATTCTGCTGAACTTCACAGGTACAACTGGAGCAGTTCACATAACATTGTAGTGAAGAATACGAAAAAGTCACCTCAGGGATGTGAATGTGAAATACATCAATAATTTTTCCATTTTGTATTTCATATTTAAGTAAATTATATAATGAATCACTGTATGTTTCTGAAATCTCTTTTTCATTCAAAATAGCGAGCGTAAAGATTATGTGTACAGTTTAAAAAACCTTATGCATTTAATGTCCCATTATCCCGTTCTTTTGCTGCTGTTAAAGTTTAATTCACTTTTATCAGTCTCCTTGTATGAGTGGGTGAGTATACAGAGATTCACTTGTCTCATCATAATAATTTACTGTTTTTCCTCTTCACATCAGTTCGCACATTGAACCCAACATCGTCTCACTCCTTTTTCCCCCTCAGGAATATCCGTCATCCATCTCCTTCCCTTATCACTATCAAAAAAGAACGTTAGCCTTACCACAGAAAACTTGACAGTTATGCCATAACGGTAATAACTTACTATAAAATAAACCCAAAAAACCAACAGATTCTCTCTGCCATACATATTCTGACAAATAAATAGATGATGCAAGTCAACAGATAATCCTTTGACAAATCACATGCTTTTCAAGAAGATGACGACTACTATGATGATGATGACATAAACTTATGCTTATACTGTGCTCCAAAAGATAATATTGTGAAAGAGAAAAAAACTCTCGCTTTTAAGAACGTTTTCATCTCTGTGAATATTATAGTGAAAGCGCACTAAAGAGTAGTCCATTATACAGGCTGTTAGACTTGGGAACCAAGTAGCAGCAGATAAATAAACAAGCCTTCTCTTTACTCTCCATATTTACAACACAAGAGAGACTCAAACACAGACAATGTTTTAAAACGTCAGTAATGCTGATCAGTGCATCATGAAGAAACGACGACGACGACTCCCTGAGCACTATTCTACGACCATCATGACTGATGTGTTTTCTCTGAGATGCAGTTGCTCTCCCATAAAAAATCTTAAAACCCTTTTTTCTTCTACTTTTCCATTATCTTCTTAAAGGTTCTTTTGGAAAAAACGGCACATTTGTTCCAGTGCAGCAACCACTACAACCACCACCACTGCCATCACCACAAAAATATTATGCTCTCCTTTTTACTCCTTTTATTCCAGTCTACTGTACTCCTTCCGTCCTCCTCCAAAGACCATTTTCTTTCGTCAAGTACTTCAATAATTTATGAAATGGCTGTAAGCTATTATATGGTTGCACACCACCACTATATCTGCTACTTTCACCATCACCACAACAGGAAGAAATAGAGAAAAAAAATGAAAGAGGAAAATACTACGATGCTTTGGGTTTGAAGACGTTTGCTGAGGGGAGCGAAGGGAAAGAGGAGTAGTAATAATTAATCAGCAACAAAGCCACAAAAACGGGCCATAAAGAAAGTTGTAACAGTCAGGATAAATTAATTGCGGAGACCATATTATTACAGGCCAACAAGAACAACCAAACAGAGCATATAACATGCCAAGTTCATACAGAGAATCAAGATCTTCAAAGAGGCATGCTTTTAAGAGCATTTTTTTCCTCTTGAAAGAAGAAGATCAAGACAAAAGAAATAAATGGAAACGGGTAAAATGTCTGTTGTGGAAAATACATTCAGCACCACATAATCATTTTCATTGCATCATGATAAGTTGTCTGATGGTGAGAGATGCATTATCAAAAATTAGTTTTTTTTCTTTTAGTTTTGTCTAGCCAGTTCTGTTTATGATATCAACCTTTTTTGTAATTGACCACTTTACAAGATGAAAGAACTTGGGAACAAGAAGGGGTAGAGTTTTACACATAAACCATTTGTGCTGGAAATAGAGATGACCTCCGAAATGTTTAAAGTATGCAAATTCTAATATAAAATTGTTAAAAGCGTCATTTAGAAAAGTTTCTGATTTCGAAGGCACCAAAGTTCATAAATATGTTCATGTATCGCCGGGCAGTAAACAGAATACAAACCTTGAAATAAGGTACATTTTTCTGAAAATTTGTTTTCAAGATCTTGTTGGGTTCAAATATAAAGTTTTGAGTTTTAAAAAATGAAGGAAGGTCTTTTGGATGATTTTGCCGCTTTTAATAAAATATAATAACAGGTTAATAAACTAATTTGTGAAAAGGTTGTTCACTGGAACTAATCGTGGTCTGTAATTAGGTAACCTGAAATGCTGTTAATATGTGACATATTGACGATAAAATTTCGCCCATTTTTTCCATATAATTTCAATTTTTAAAGTATAATTATCTACCGTACATTTAAATCTGTGACGAAATTTTAACCTAAAATCATTCTGATTAGATTCTACTTCGAACATCGCAGCACATCAAGTTGATTGCTGAAAAGATATTAGATTTTTTATTTTTTTTTGTGGCTACGTTGAGTAACAAGAAAACAAATAGAGGAAAGAGAAAGTAAACAAAGGAGAGAAAGTACATTATGTTAACAACACAAGTTTTCCATCAAAATAACAGCATTGTGAAAAGATAGCATCGAAAACGGCCAGCTGAGCTTGCAACCTTATAAAAATAACATCAAAAGACAAGAAGACTGATTGCTTTCTCCCTCTCTTCAGTTGACTTGGGTTCAACAGATATATAAAAAAGCTCTATCTATATACGTAGATTCCAGTTTTATACGCAGAAAAAGAGAACGTAAAAAAGCTAAATAAACAACATACCATACCATACACACAGTACGTAAACTACCACCAACGAACTAACATGATCATCACGATCATCATCTTCAACTTCGTCCAATTTTTACGCTCTTGTAATTTCAAACAAACAAGCATAAAACAAAAAAGGCAAACACAAAAGACAAGAGAGAAATATCAAAAGTCAAACAACTTAACTCTTTTTGGTTAGTTGTTTTTTCAAGCCAAGTCAACTTGTTATAACCGATGGCTGTTCCAAGCGGTTATAAAATAACAATAAAAAACTGGTATCTTCACTTTTGCCGGTGTTGG
>JAQFZH010003237.1:0-14270 GCA_034695485.1 Entomobrya nivalis | reverse complement strand
CTAAGCCACCGGTAACCCAAATCGGTTGGTGGAGGATTTTGCGGTCTGGGAAAACTGTTAGCTGGATAAACAAAAAAATGGATGCTATACAAGTAGCTAAAGGCGTTGATATAAATCATTCTACTCAGTCTTCAATTTCAACGCAACAAGTTGTTATTATTGTAGTTTCCACACTTGTGATGTGTGCCGCAATTGCAATATTGACAATTTCTGTTGTCCGTTCCCGCCGCAAGGAAACTATTATAAACAGAGAGGAATTTGATGAATTTTTAAATGGGTGTCGTACAACTCAATTTGAGATGACAGAAAATCCAGTTGAAGCAACTACCAACCCATATCAGCTTCCATACGATGAATCAAAATACGAAATTAGTCCTAGTAGCTTTTCGGTAAATTTTGATGCAGTATTGGGGTCAGGAGAATTTGGGATGGTTCTTCGTGGAAAAGTAGGAGGAAGTCGATATGAAATGACAAATGTTGCGGTTAAGGTTATTAACGAGAAGAAAGTTCGTAAAGATTCTATAATTGGTTTGTTAGCTGAAATTAAGATTCTGGCTTATATTGGAAAGCACGATAACATAATTGAGCTGATAGGAGCAAATACTACTGATATAATGAATGGGAAAGTTTTCGTATTTTTGGAATTCTGCGTGCTTGGAAGCTTGGAAAAGTACCTGCGTAAACTTCAACAAGAACTACCGGACAAATATGCGGAAAACAGCACAATATCTGTAACCACAAATGAACAAAACTATGAAAACATAGAGGCAGTAAATCAACAAATCTTGGATCCGTCTCTGTGCGATGAGTTTTTCCGCTGGTGTACTGAAATATGCAGTGGAATGGCTTATTTATCCACCAAACACGTTGTTCATGCCGATTTGGCCACAAGAAATGTTCTTTTAAACTCAAGAAAACAAGCCAAAATATGTGACTTTGGTCTGTCCCGCAGAATGTACAACTACACCAACTACGTGAAGACAAAGCAAGAGCCTTTGCCATGGAAATGGATGTCACCAGAATCATTAAAAATGAACGTATTCCACGAAAAGAGTGATGTTTGGGCGTATGGAGTGTTGCTGTGGGAAATATACTCATTAGGGGATACTCCTTATTCAGGTTTGTCATGGGATGTCAATTTCGTGCGTGTGTTGGAAGGTGGATTGAGACTTGGACAACCGAAATATGATGATAAAAACATGTACTTTTAGAGTTGTAGCTACTTAATTCCCACCAATTTTAAAATTGAGCAATATAATTTTCAATCTAATGGTTATAATTTTTTTGTTAGATACACTCAAGTTATGAACGAGTGCTGGAAATTAAATCCGAAGAATCGACCAACTTTTGCGGATGTATTGTTGCGACTGTCTACTTTTGATGCGTAATCATAATATATTAAGTATATTATCATACTTTGCACGATAATTCTTATTTAATATCGCGAAAACATTTCAACTAGATTGATATTTGGAAAATGCAAAGGTCCCAAAAGTAAGGATCCAGCTTAGGTTTAAACTTAGTTTTGCTTTGTAAGAATTTTAACTGATACATGATACGCTTTGCCTACAGTTGTCAAGACAATATTTAGCGATTCTTTAAATTACCTTACCTATATCTGTTCAATTATGATTTAGAACTTTTTGATAAATGATTCACAAAGTTAGCAATTTAATGCATATGTTACTTAAAACCAGAGATATAAATAGAAACGATTACAAATTTGTTTCCTGCAATTCGTATGTGTTCGTGAACCAGTTCGAATATTTGTTGGCCGAATTTTTAGATTATTGGGTTATGCAAACTCTTGGGTACGGTTAGTAGTTATATCATTGTAAATATTTTTATTTAAGCAGTGCAAAAAAGTTAAACGTAATCAATAAAATTTAGAAGATTAGCTTTTTGAAACAAATGCTTCATCCATGGATGCAGTACGCTTGTGGATACTGGAACGACACTACTTGCCATAGCTCTGCCCAAGTTAACAAAATGGATTTGATTGCAGGAAAACTTTACTTGAAAACTCGAGCTCGTGTACTAGACACAAAGCCGGATTTTGCATAAGGCATCCTCTGCAAGGTATCGTTGGCCACGCGCTTTGAAGCCTTGGCCGCTTGGAGAAAAATGAATATGTATATCTATATAGTTGGCTACGTCAAAATATTTCATTTTTCATTTTATAATTATTTTAAATGTATATTTAGTAACTAATCCTTAATTATTTGTCTCACATTAAAACCACTAAAATTCAGTTTTTTCATAAACCTTCTCACGATAAGTTTACAAATAGTACTTTCATTTTAAAATTTTCAACTACTGAGTAATCAGATTTTTGAGATAAATTACGAAAGAATTTTTTATGGTATGGTATGGTTATAATAAATAAGTAATAAATAAATAATTGACATTGCGGGTTACGGTAAATTATTGATGAATTGGTTCCTCTCCTCTACCACAAATCTAAGTTAATATATACATTTATGAATATATGTAATCTCATCACTATCTAAGATATTTTTCACACTATTGAATTATTAGTATTAAGGCAATATCAATCTTTTTAACATGATTAGTATATTAAAAATTTGGAATATTATAAAATATTCTGTTATGTTGTATGCATATCAGCTAAACCATTCGATAAGAAATTAGATTAAACTTTATATACCCGTAATAAAATATTTGTATAAATTTGTCGATGACAATATTTGTACCATTTATCCCAGCAATGTAAGTATTCTGACCAACCTTTACATTCTCCTGTGTAGTTAAATACTTCTTTAGAGCGGAAATACGCTGGATTGCACAATAAAGGTAAAACACGTGCTTCTTAATGCGCACCCGTGCTTTAAAACCCGGAACTTTGCTTAAGGTGACGTGCGTTTCTTTCAAATTTATCCTTTAATCCATAAAGCATATCGGAAAAGGAACTACACAGAGTGACACTTTCATAAAAAAAATTAACTTACAAAAACCTTTTGTCGAATTTTCAATATCTATTATAGTTTAAGGTAACCTTGAAAATGTGATTAGGGCATTTTGTGGCAGTACCAAAATAACTTATCAATTAGATCTAGATTAAATCTCCATCGAGCGTATATACAATTATGTAATTTAATGACCAGAAAATTGGTTCACAGCGCAATAAAATTCAAGTTGCCACACGAGTTTGCGGACTATTAATTTTAACGCAATTTCCACACTTTTCTCCTAATGCTTCAGTGTCAAATCCCATCCATAAGGTGTCCAGAGTAGAAGATCCCAAAAATTCTCAAAATAAAATGGAAAATCGTAACAGAAAATACTTTGGAAATGGAACTATTCCATTGAAAATATTTTTCGATTTTATGTACTACTCTTGTATTTCACCAACTCGTTTTGTAAGAGATCCAAGCACAAAACTATTTAATGGAAAGCAATGGTTACCTCAAAAGGTAAAAAAAATCAACTTATCTGAAAGGCATATTTTTTAAATCAAACTTACAACAATCTATATATTTCTTATAATAGGTCATTTGTGCAGTGTTAAATATACTAAATTCTTACCAATATACGTCTCTAATTCGATTAGTCCTCCCCAACAACTTGTCTGACTTTGAGGGAAATCCAATAAAGTATTTTCAATTATTTCATCGCATTGCCAACATCATTCTAAAAAATGTTTTCATGAAAAGTTTTTGGTTTGACTGGAACTCATACCTTGACATTTTGAATTTTCTCTCACATTCTAACAAGCCATGTTTAAAACCCAGGAAACTGGTTAATTGAAATTCTAATTTGTTCTTAAACCCGTTTTTAAAATTTAAAACTCGTACTTATCTTAAATTGTTTACAATTTCAGATTACATCGAAATTATTTTGGTTTTCATTCCAAGGAATAATTATGGTCACCGTGTTTTACAGCGTGGCGGTAGGAGATCGAAGTCCTGTGGTTTCTATGCATATCAACCAATGGTCTATTAAATCTTGGCTCGAAAACTTGCTCAAATATGCTCGCTTTATGTTAAGTTTTGAAAAATATAATCAAGAAACGCCTGACTTGCAATCTGTTACAACTTGGGATAGGATTATATGTTTCACACTACTAATCGCCGACATAAGAGGGTAAATTGGTAATTTCGGATCATTTTGTTTAAATTTTATTTGATATTGATTTCAATATTTCAGGCGAATTCTAACAGTGTTCTCGGACATATGTATACTGGCCGCTGCAATCACCTTAAAAGCCGCTGCTTCCGAATTCGCTTCTTTAAGCAGATATGCCACATTAAAGGATGAAACGCAAGATCACAATGATAAAATGAATTCGAAATCTATTATCGTAAAACCTGATATTTCTGATGGACGAGATTCCTGGAAAACCATTTATGGAAATTTCCAAGCCATTCAAACCCTATCCGAAAAAATCAATTTGGCGTACGGAAACCTTGTACTTATTTACTTAGCCGATGGTCTACTATATTATTCGGGGAAGCTTGGACTTGTAATTTTCTTGGATTGGGAGAAATATCACAGAATAGATTTATTCATTCTGTCGATTTTATTTATTGCAGTTTTAAAAACCTCTGCAGATATTGGATCTCAGGTAATATTTGTAAAAATATATATTTCAAGGTGTGCACAAACTTTTATCTGTAATTAATTATTTTTCTGAAGATGACAGCAATTAAAATGTGGCTGAGATATAGTAACCACCGAAAGTTTGCTCCATTGGACGAAGTGAATCTTGTATTTAATGACCTGGCAACTAACGATATCGGAATAAAGGCATGTGACATGTTCACCATAACTTATGGATTTCTTGGAGGGGTATGCCATTACAAGTGCTAAAGATCTATTAAATTATAAATAAATTATTTTGTAAACGAATCTTTTTATATTTCAGTTTTCTAGTTTGATTCTCACACTCTTCATAATATCCGCTCAACATAAAGAATAATAACAAAAGGTTGTCGTCGAATAAAGTATTATAATTTATCAGAGCAATAAAAATATTTATGACCTCTTGTAAGCAGTTTGTATTTAAAAAAATTACTATAATTTACTAAGCAAATAGACTTTTAATCAGCTGACGTTAAATGTTTTGCATGTTTAATTTGACTGTTTAGTGTAACTGTGTCAGCTAGTACATGTATTAGCTAATCTAGTCCATTTTAAGTACTCAAGTAGCATCATAAAATGGACAGGTGAGCATCATCGAGCAGTAGTGCTGTAAACGCTCTCACTCGTTGATAAAGTGATAGCAAGGCAACTAGCTATGCTACTTGCTCACTCGCAGAGCTCACTTGCAACCTGGGCCCTACTTTGAAAACCAAAGCCTATCAAGATGGTATGGATTTGTACGTAGCCATTTTGTCAAAGCAGGGCCCAGCCCGCAAGTCTCCTTCTCGAGGCAGCAATGCTACTTGTCAGTGCTGAGCTGAGTTGAGTGAGCTTTCAAAGCTTCATGCCATTCTGCAATGCTTCTCAAATACAAACCTTCAAATGCCCAAATATTATTTTATTCCTTTTAATTATTTAATTTATCATCGACTACTAATTATTTATTTTAACAGCAAGGTAATTAAATATTTACCTGTTAACTTGCAAATTCATTTCTCACTTTTTTACAGTTTTCACAACTAAATTTCTCTACATTTAAAATACACAACAACTATTTTACTTGTTTAACTATTGTTTGGAATGTGGTTTTTTATTGATTTTTTTGCAAATGGTATGTAGTAATTGGAGTTGACGGTGATACAATATAAAATCAAATAAAAAAAGAGGTCAATATTTAAAACTATTGCGCAAGTTTCTCCACGCAAGCCAAGGCAGCAAGGCTTGGGATAAAATAAAAATTTTGAAATAAGTTAAGCAAGTTTTATGCGGAAGTAAATGTATTCATATTCTAAGCATGTCCTACTTTTCAAGTCAAATAAAATTCCAAGAGAGTAGGTTATTGCATAATGTCAGCTAAAAATACACATTAATGTGTGGTGGTACCATTTGCAGTAAAAAATATGGACTTCAAGTCTTGCCTGCAAAATATTATTTTGGCATTATACAAAAATGTATTTTAAAATAGAGATAAATTTATATAAAATATACATGTCTTGCATTAGTCTTGCGTTTTTATGTTAAAATCGGCTGGGACAAATCTCTAGTAGGACTTGGCAGCTCGGTACTAGTATATGCAAGCCAATATTAATAAATATTTATTACTTTTGAAGCAAGGAATATGTTGCAATTACTTGTAGGAAACATATATATACTTTAAATGACAAAAGCATCAGGTAGGAGGTATAAGAAAAATATTTTTCTTAGCAAATACTAAAACACGTGTAATTAAGGTTTTCGCCTTATGGAAAATATTATTTGTAAGTTATGGAAGTCAAATAATAACTTGTTTTTCAACTTTAGTCATGAAAAAATAGTTTAAAATATTTAGGAGTTATGTATAAACCTGAAATTAGATTACTAATTCTTCCTGGTTTAGATATTTATTTCATTTTACATGTATGCTCAACTTTATTATTGGCCGTTTTAAAAATACACATGGTAGTAAAAAAGCACCACATATTTCCCATATTTCAATGCTTACTTTGCATCAATCCAAGTCACACGCGTCTGTTGTCATTCTTTGTAGTATTAAAGTGCCCCAAGCTTTAAATTTGCTTAATATATTCACTGTAATCAACTTTATCTAAAAGGGCGTGTTGTAGTACATAGATTTCCAAAAAGTTTCTTAATAGTATTTGGAGTAAAATAGCATATGTTTCCGATTTAATCGTGGTGATAATATTTCCATATTTTCCGAACGGTTCTATCCAAATACGTTTTATTGCTACCAAATAATTTCACACAAACTCTACAGCTTATTTGAACTTGCGATTTTAATGCAGATACTTTAAAACCAGTCAAGATATACGAAATGTGCATGTGACTTGCTTCAAAGTCTAAATTATATTTGAGCTTTATGAGTGCCAAGGCCATTCCATGTTTTAAGCAACACCTTAATGTAATATATCAAAATACATATGGGTACAAACAAATAAATTTTAACAGAATTTTAACTTTAGATTAAAAATTTAAATTAAATTAATTTGAAACCCAAAAAATACATTACAAATCCCGAAAACCATACAAAGTTATATTCCGGTCGATATCAAACTTAAGCTGACCCATTTTCTCAACGCGTTGTATCTTTATTTTGGAATATAACAAAACTCAACATAGTGTGCATATTTTCCCTAATTGTAGAAAAGTATTGATTTTACTATTAAAATATTTATACGTTGAAATTATTTAAAGGGATAATTTTAAGTTGTTTGAAAATTGGTTAGGAGTAGAAATGGCTACTACCCTTTTAGTGCTTACTAGCAACGCTAACGAAGCAATATGTAAAATATTTTATCCCACTTGTGTATCCTGGAACTTCTCAACTGACCAATGGAAGTATTCCCTTAAGCCTACCCAAAGGTTTCTACTTCACCTTCTAACAATTAGCCTTCTTGTGCTTCATTTTTTTTATAATTTTGGTGATAGCAGTTTACTGTAACATTTACAAAACAGATTGGTTTTCCTTAAGCAAATTGTTAATTGTAGCAGCAGTACTTGCCTGCGCCCTCTCTTGGATTTTCCTAGAAGACGGATTTTTAGTAATTTTTGGTCGCGAAATGGTTTCAGTTGCAAACTGGGCAACTATTTGTATAAAAGACTTGAAAATATTTCCACCTCCAAACTCCAGTTCAAATCTACTGGTTGAGTATGTGCTAGAAATCCAAAAAGCTATGGCATCAAATCATCCAAATGTTGACAAAAGTGGGATGGTTGCTGCTTACACAGTCATCTCTGAATTTTCTATTGTGTTTGTAGTCTCATTGGCAGTTGTGAATATTGACATGGACTTAGTTTTTATTTTAGGTTTCCTCTTTTCAAAAACTTTCGCATTTAATCCAATAATTTTGTGTAGTTGGTACCTTACAATAATTCGATACATTACCTTAGTGTTTACATTACAAAGCGTTGTAGTTGCAATCCCAACATTTACTGTTGTCATTGAAGCAATTATACAAGCCTTGTTTTCTTCATTAACATATCTTGAGAATATGGATTTGACTTACCCAAACACGAAATTGTTTAGAACTTTAAGTATTGCGAAATGTTTTCTATTTCATATGTTCAAATGGTTTTACTCTGTATTTCTAAGCGGTTCCTTTGTCTTGTTGGTAATAACAACTAATTTGAGCTTATATGGACAAAATGTGACGCCTGGAAAGTTGTACATGATTTTACCTCATCTATCGCTTTCCCTTTGGTGGTGTACCGTGTTAGTACTTCAGTATGGAAACTTTACATACAAAACATCTTGCAAAATTATTGCAAGTTGGAAAACCCAATCGGGCGTTGGACTTGTTGCGAAGCGTAGGTATATGAGAATGGTAGTAAGGTCGCTACAACCGATTGCTATTCCAGTCGGAGATATTGGGATTGTGGATCGGGATATTCACATCAACTACTTTGATTCTGTACTTAATAATGTGATAAATACTTCGATTATTTTTAAGGATTTTCTATAATATTTTTTTGGGTTTACTAGTAGTATGTTATAAGTTATACTAAATTAATGCAATTCAATTGTTATATGACTATAAGTGGTGAACAAAAATTATAAATTATTACACGATATCTAATGTTTAATAAAAATCAGGATAATGATTGTAATTTAATTTTTGTTAATTTGACTAATGCTTTTCGCTAACCGGTATTTTATGGCTTAATAGAATACAAGTATTAAATTACTACAATAAATAAAATAAAAATATTTTGAAACTTGCATTACTTAGTCGTCCCTGTTATTAATTTCTCCTGTTCTATATCTGCACAATATAAATCGTCCTCCCTATTCAAAACCCCCTATAAACAAATCATTGCGACTACGAACTAGCTACTATCAGCTCACACTCAGCGTCAAATGTAAATGGTGTGGGAAACTTGAATGTTCATCCGAGCTTTTCAAACAGCAGCTTAAATGCGTCATTGAATGTTTACGTTACAAATACAGCATTGAACTTTAGTAAAAACCACATATTTCGGTTACAATCCATTTATATCATTTTTACGTTACATCTTTTTTACTCCAAATGCCTAAATAAGTAAATATTTGCTTTTATTGATATCAATGCTATGGTATTTTTTGTGATAATACAACACGATGGTCCACTACATCGTGAATGCAAGATAAACTGATCAGTGGAAATGTAAAGTGTCAAGCTTTATATAAAAGCGGACCATTTGTATTACGTCAGCACAAGAACTAAATGGTTCAAACGATAAGACAAACGTTTTCCTAAAAGTCACATGACTTTTGCCGATGTCCAGTGTAGGGGCATTGGGATTTAGAATAGAGATTTAGCATAGGGATTTAGCATTGGGATTTAGCATGGGATTTAGCATAGGGTTTTAGCATAATAGGGATTAGCGTACAGGTAGGTGGGGACAATTTTGTTCGGGTTCCAAAAAATGCAGATGTAATTATAGGTTGGTATTGTAAATAGTAAATAAGTAAGCACGTGTGTAAATCAGATTTTTTTCGTTCTAAACGATCATACTTCCTGAATTATCACTTGACATTCAAAACATGTTGAAAACGTTAGTCTTAATTACTACGTCGCAATTACGTTAGCTCATTTTGATTACAGTCTAAAATCAGTTCAAGTTACTATTTTTAGAATTAAAATTCCCAGAAAACTATATCTAATAAACCATGAACATGTCGTATAATATACAGAACAATAAAAATAGCCATTTAAAATCGTCCTATTTATTAACAAACAAAAAGAAGTATTTTCATTGGGCAAATTCTTTTAAAGGTATTTATTTTATTTATCAAGCTTAGATAAGATACATAAAAACTTCATTTAACAAGTGATCCACTTGTACTTAATTTTTAACAAACAAAATAAATCACCATATGTTTTCATCAATTCATTAATTTTCTTCTCTTGACTTTATCAACAGTCAAAATATTTTCTAATGTACCAAACCGCTCCCTCGCCTTCTCCTTCCCATTATTTTCCCAAACATTCAAAAACTTTCTTAATTTCACTTCACAGCTTTTCATCAATTTAAATACAAAAGCAATGTCATTATTTAGAAAAAAGTTTTTCTTAAAATCAAAAGGGTGAACCATGTACAATTGCCAGCCGACAAAGTGAATTGAATTTTGGCGAGGTCCGTCGTCACCGTTGCCTTTTCTTTGTTCCTGGAGCTCCTTCAACAATTTATACTCCTCCTCACTCATATTTGTACTCCATGTCGAACAAGTACCCCCTTTCCCTGGCGGACAAAGCAAAAACTGACGAGTTTTTATGTTCTCTCCATCCTTCGTATTCAAAATAAACTTGCCATGCTCCAAAATTTCACCACAGAACTTGAAAAACTCCACCACTAATTTGAGCACAAGAACAATAAAATCCTCATCGGATATTCCTTTCCGTCCCCATTTACCAGACTTTTTCCACTCGTTAGAAAATTCCGGATCTGGATCAAACCCAACATCAATCCCATTCAACCCTTGCCTCAAAATCGGATGAGGTCTCGCTTGGATCTCTCTTGGCGTTGGAATGTACTTCCGGTGGCACATGAAATGCATTAAAAGCCATTGAGTTGTCAATCCAGCTTTATAATCTGGGCCTCCATGCCCCCCAATCTTCACTCCATTATTATCTGTCCAAAAGTAGAGCAAAGTGAGAATATATTCAAATCTCGGGTCAAAGGTCATCATGTATTTAAACAAGCGCTGCAACTGATCGTCTGACGATGCTTCGTCATCTGTCAGTTCGGGAAGAGTGACACAATTTTTAATTATCTCAAACTGGCATTGAAGAGTATCAATGTCACCGGGGGAACAATTATACTTTAATAATTTATTGTTTGGGTGATCTTTTTCTTCTTCGTCGTCAGAATCCTCTCTTGTTCTTTTCCTTGTCTTTATACTCAAAATGGTTTCCAAATTACCCATCTTCTCCAAAGCTTTCTCCATCCCATGCTTATCGACCATTTCCATAAATTCCCCAAACTTTTTAACAGTCTCTCTTAAAATTTTAATTAACTTCGCGCCAGGTTTTCCCCTAGAGCTTGAAAATCTCCATTGCACCTCCAACGGATGAATCATGTACCATTTCCACTGCGTCACCAAGTCCGACTCGTGAAATTCCCGGAGCTTCACAATCGCTTTCCTTTCCTCTGCTGACAATTTCGTTACAATGGTATCTGGTCTTGTGAAAAAATTCTCCTTGTTTAGGATTTCCCCATCTTTAGTATTCACAAGGGCATTACCCTTTACCGTAATCGTCTGACAAAATGTCATAAAATCTCTGAAGAGATGGAGTAGCTCCGAAAAGGATTTCACTGGCTTATGTGACGCCCATCCCATGGCAAAATTCGGATCCGCATCAAATCCAGCGTCTGTTTCGCCTTCTATTATCCTTTTATGGGGTCGTTCCAAAATTTCTCGAACACTTGGCACCACACCTTCTTGAATAAGAAAAGTTATTACGAGCCACTCCAAAGTGGAAGGCTCTGGAAGAGCTTGATGAACTCTTCTTGGACCCACATTTACTTCCCCAATTTGCACTTTATTCACTATAGCCCAGTAGTGAACTAGGGTGAAAAGTGGTAAATTAACCGGGTCAAATGTACAAATATATTTGACAAGTTGACATAATTGCGCTTCCACAATGAGCTTAGTGTGGGTGACCACCTCGAAACTGAGTTGAGTTGGAATATGAGTAAATAGACAGCCAAGTCGGATGTCAGTCAGGTCCTTCGAGACGGGAAAGTGCCGCTTGTCACAGGTGAATAGCTGTCCTGTTGATGGTGTCGTTGTCGCGAATACAATTAGTTTTCCAGGTACCCAGGTGAAATTACAGGGATGCCAGTTTGCCTTGTTTGAGGAAATAGGCTCGGCTTCACTGTACACATAAACAAGAAGGTCGTTTGAAACCGAGTTTCGAAGTTGAAGGTACCCATTTCGGAAGATTACGACACGGATATGGGGGTCCCTTTTGGTTAACAGACTTTCAAAGGTTTTCACAACATTTAGAGCTTCTTGGTATTCAGAGTCAGGGATTCGGACAAGATCATAAATTGGCTTCAGTTGACTTTGTTGAAGGTTTGTGAAATCGGGCTGGTTGGAAACTGGTGGAGGTTGGGGCTGCGGTGGTGCTGGAGGTTTTAAGCTTTCCAAACAAAATTTAGCTGCCTTGGTAATAGCTCCATTTGGACTACTTGATCCAGCTGTCAGCCAGGATGGTTTGAATGTCTGGCCATTGAGGATTATTTTGCAGAGGTACTTCTTCACCTCGGGAACTCTCAGTTTTTTAACTTTGTACTCTGGAAGCTTCCAATGGTTATCTTTTGCGTATTTTGTCAATAATTGTATGGGACAGGGGCCGTCATCTGTTTCAGATTCTTGTTGGCTTTTGGTGTCATCATCGTCATCAGAGTCCTTCTGCTCATCAGTCTCATTATCAACAAAAAGGGTACGAGTTTCCTTGGTTATCTTCAGTACCAACTTTGGCAAGGGAGGTGGTGGCGGTGGTGGATCACTAACTGGTAGTATTGCGGTCCCTGTGATGATAATTATAATTTTCACTTACACTTTACTCAAAAATTAGTTAATATTTTATTTCCACAATTAATTACAAACTTACACTCCAATTCCGGCAGTTCAGCTGCCCCTTTCACTTGTATCCTTTGGTCGTCAATGTGTAGGTCACCAGAACTAGCCTCAGTAACTATTTCCCTCAGCACTTCAATAGCTATTTTTCTACAATGGACGTCAACAAAAATTAATTACTAATAATAGTCAATTTAAAATTAGTTTATGTTAACTAAAAATAGAGCATAAAGGAAATGAAACGAACCTGCTTTCAAACTGGATAATCCCAATCCTTGGCCGATCCTCCCACCAAACAAAGTCCGTCACCAAAGTTAACTGTCTTCTTGATCCAAAGTAATTAATAATATTTAAAGCACTGTCTGTTGTTAATGAATATTTAGAAAATATCACTAAACACTGCTCCTTCAAATTATCATTACGCTGAATTAACTCATTTTTGGCCAATTTCTGGTGATCCTCCTCCACTAAATGCTTTAGCCAATCTTGACTACTGAAAAAATCCACCTGACAAACCGAACAGTTTAAAGAGTAAACTTGTAAGGATTGCGGTAGTGATAATGGTGGCATTTTAACTAAATAATTAAATGTGCTTTTTTACAGGCAACAATCATCCCAACAAAAACACAGTGGCAATATAGAATAGGTGCATGTGCTTCACACACAGATGCTCACCGGCAGACCATGTGTCTAGCCCAACTGGGGCACTATGCCATTACTTTGTTCAGCTTGTCATAAAAATGTAGCGTCATGTTATGTATGTCATATCGTAAAATTTAACTACATTCATTATTTATTTCTATGATTTTCAATCAATAATTAATTGTAATTTGTATAATATTTATTTCACTTTAAACATTTAATTATAATTTTTACATTTTATTGGCACTTGTATTATTGCATCAATCGCATTGGCTCAAACTCATTAAAGTTCATTTTTATCATTTAAGTTAATAACTTATATTCATGTTTACCGTAATTAAATAGCTACTAAATATGACTCAACTTTGACCAGATAACTTAATCATAAAAATTTAAGTTCATTCACTCTTAAAAAAATAATTAAATAACTGACTCATATAAAACGACTAGGTAACATTTTCCTCCTTAACTAGAATTCTTTGTCTAAAATTTAATGACTTGACTATTAACAGATATTAATATTTTACACGAAACATAAACAAATACAGGGCCCTCATCAGTCTTCATTTTCCTCCATCATCACCACAGTCGATGGTGTGGACGATCGAATCTCGTTCTCTGCGACCCCCTCCAAAATGTCATGTTCCTCTGCCTCCACCAGCTGAATCCACTGAATATCCAATAGTTCCTCCGTTTTACAAGCCAAACAGTCAACCCGATGCTTCATCAACTCCTCTTCAGTCATCCGAACAGGGACATTATCATAATTACGAATGACCTTAACATGTGGAATGGTTTGCTTCAGTAATTCCTCTGCTTTGTAGCTCATCTATCAAAAAAAAAATGTAATTGAAATTATTAATTATTAAAGAAAACTATTTAAAATATTTTAAAGGAACTAATTAAAAAATTAAAAGAATTACCTCGGCAGACACGCTTATCTGTAAATTCTCCAGTCGAAACA